>CABHPQ010201472.1:0-37683 GCA_902168405.1 Peromyscus aztecus
GGCAGAGTCATCAGGACTGAGTACGCATGTACAGCCAACCTCGAACGCCTAGGCAGAGTCATCAGGAGTATGCATGTACAGCCAACCTTGAACGCCTAGGCAGAGTCATCAGGACTGAGTACGCATGTACAGCCAACCTCGAACGCCTAGGCAGAGTCATCAGGAGTACACATGTACAGCCAACCTTGAACGCCTAGGCAGAGTCATCAGGACTGAGTACGCATGTACAGCCAACCTTGAACGCCTAGGCAGAGTCATCAGGACTGAGTACGCACGTACAGCCAACCTCGAACGCCTAGGCAGAGCTATGCGCTAGGTTTCACGAGCACACATTAATATGCGGCCTCGGCCATGAGTGTGTCCACGTGTGAGTCTTTTGTTCAACATGTTCCCGCTCCGGCAGGTCCCTCCGAGGTGCATGTGCCTTGGTGGATCCCTGTGAGAGTGTGAGCGGTACAACAAGTCAAGAAACATATACACACGTCACCATATGGGCAGCGGGAGCTTGTAGACTATCGTGGCTGAGATCTTTCTTACTGTCTAGGAGAGTCGGGTCACAGCACTGCCATATGGCTGCCGTGCAAACCATCCCCCAGTCATGTCTGTCCTTCCAGACACCACTAAAGTAGAGACTGAATGAAGTTCCCCCCACCCCCCACCCCCGGCTACTCCTTCAGCCATAGACCATGTGCACCAGCTCCCTGCACACACACAGATGTGTTAGGGAGGGCATTTCTGAATCAGTGGGCTGTACTGTCCTGCTGTGAGACCCAGAGAGAAAGGTAAAGTTATTCTCTCTGCCTCCTACCCCCTTTCATAAGCATTCTGCCTTTGACCATCAAAACTCAAGGTTCTCCATATTTTATGTTCCTGAACTCACAGCGGCCTCAGAACACTCAGGCCTTTAGCTTCATATTGAGAATTATGCCACTGTCTGCTGGTTCTGCATTCTTCAGAGCTGGACTGTGGCACGCTGATACCTTCTCTGTCTTTCAGCTTACAGATAGATTATCGTGGGAGCCAAGTTCTCAAATACATATACATACACATCATATATGCGTCATACATACACACATCCTATTTATATAAATACATATACATGTACACACACATTACACACATATATAGCCTACTGAATATCCTATTAGTTCTACTTCTCAAGTGATCGGAAGTTATCTTCTGTGTCACATGTCATTTCTTCCAAAATACACTACAGATGTATCAATGACCACAGTGTGCCCACCAGGGCTTCGGAGGCCCTGACCCAACTTCTGCAGCCAGCTCAAGACTGGCAGACTCTCAGGCCAAGGCGGCCATATCTAACGACTGCCCGGTTGTCAAGCTGACTGTCTCCACACAGCCCTAAGCATGCCATCCCTTGCTCCTTGCTCCCTGTGACCACAGCGTCTCCACCTGGAGGGCAACACCATTTCTGGGGAGACTTCTGAACTACTAACTTTATTAAGATTGATTTGGCCTGCCCGCCATTCTGACAGGTCCAAAAGCAAACACGGTAGGCCATGGGGGAGATTTGGTCATAATTACCATCTTTAATTACTGCTAAAACATCAATTGCTCTTGTTCAATTAGCAGTGCGGTTTCAGGCATGGCAAACTTTGCAACACAAAATAAGCTGAAAATTGATTTCTGAACACTTAATGCAGATCTGAAATTGCTAACCTGATAAGGTTGTCATAGAAGAGCCAACGTGGCCAAGGAGGAACTTTGCAGAGCTGTAATTGCCTCGGTAGGAAGATTAATAACGTGTATACTTACATCTTGTTCATCAAGTAGGAGGTATTCGTGGGGGAACCAGGAGAGGTGGATATGTGGAGCAGGAAGGCAGAGGGAGGGTGTTAACAAGGAGACTGGCAATTAGGCAAGAGAGAGCAGCAGCCTGCACCCAATGGTCCGTGAATGAGGACACGGCCCTCCGGGATGGCACACAGGAGGGGCGACTGCCTGGGCCGACTGCCAACAAAAAAAAGACCAATGCGAAGCAGGTGGGTTCTGTCTTAGACAGGTCCCAGGCACCTCCAATCCCTCTCCAAGCCCTGAGAAGGGAGCTCCAAGGTCAAACCCATGCAAGCTTCTTGGCAAGGGAAAGGTAGAATGTGATGGATGGGGGAGCAGCAGCTGGACCCCAGGATGCCATGGCTGCTCTGTTACAGTGCTCACCATCCCTTGTTCTGATGCCTGGGTCTTCCTGCCATGGGGCTGAGTGGACTGCCGAGTGTGTCATGGAAGGGTGAACAAGGAAGCATTTTATGAGCTACCAAGTGTTCCATGCAGTGTGCAACTGTGAGCCTCGTTATCATGGTTACGCCAAGCCTGTGGGGGGTGTGGGGAACAGGGAGAGTCTGAATAGCTTTGGAAAAGACCCTTCCCTCCTCCGATTCCTGTCATTTAGGTGGAGGGAAATGAAGAAAACATTCCATTTTAAGTTTATGAAACTAACATCATCTGAGCACTGATATGTGCCAGGAATGAAGAAAAGCACTAGGGAGGTGAGGGTAAATAGATGAAAAGATAGATGGATAGATACAGAAGGAGAAAGAGAAGGGGAGGAGGAGAGATTATAAAGATGATAGGTGAATAGATAGATAGATATATAGATAACAGAGTTGATCATTAATAGTATGTATATATGAATAGAAAGATGGATGAAAAGAGATAGAGAAGATGCATAGACAGAGGTAGAGAAAGAGAGAGATAGAGGATCAGTTTGACTATGTCATCATCATAAGGTGGTAAGCAGCAGATGAGAGACATTAAGACTTGACGGGGGTAAGTTATTGACCCCAAAGTCAGGCACCTACTAAGCGACAGAGCTAAACTTCAAACCCAGACCTCTCTGATGTTAGAGACAGTACACTCAAGCTCTGATCTCTGCCCAGAAGCATCCTTTGAACTCCTTGGTGCCTGTCACTGGCCTGTGCTGAGCCTGGGGCAGACATGAGCAGGATCACAAACATCCTTGTCCTGCAGACGTAGAAACAGACACTCATCCAACCAAGCAGGCCATGAACGTGGCCTGCAAACCAACCCAGATGCATGTCCAGACCATGAATGAGACATACTTACTAATGCCGACATTTTTGGAACCAGATTGTCACTAGGCCCTGTCACCTCCTTAGGTACAGACACAGCATTGCAGATCCAAATTTTAATGAGTATCTACTGGCCCAACCCAGGCCCAGGGAAAGAGAGAAGATGGCTTTCCAGATACTCACCCTCTAGATGAACAGGGACGGAAGAAGCTTACAGGTGTGAGCCCTCAAAACCAACAGAGCAGTCAGAGAGGCTGCCCAGAAGAGGCGATATCTGAGCAGGTTTTGCAGATGGCCGGGAGCTAGCCAGGCAGATTCCCAGAGGGCTATATTCCACTTGGCATCTCTGTAACCAAATGCACAAGGCTGCAAGCTGCCCTCCGACCTCCACATGCACACTGTGGCCTGTACACACTTCCACATACGCACACAAGCTCATGTAAAGTAAGTGAACAAATGTTTAAAAAAGTTAAACTAAAAAGATACATAGATAGAGATACCGAGGAAGTGGTTACTAGTGTAGTTTGGGTAGGAAGAAACTGAGAAGTCAAGGCACCTAAAAGTTACAGAAGAATCCAGAACAAAGTCTACCTTTGATAAAGTTATCGCAGATATATGAGCTGAGGCCAAAAGGCCAGGGAAGGTCTGTGAAGGTCAACTGAGTACAAAAGGATGCTGAGAGCAGGGTTGGGGTGCAGTCAGGTGACAGGCCATTTGTTAGAAACAGTGAGGACAAGAATGCGGGCTGCCAGTGGCAGCCATCCTGAGCCTGTCCTGACATGACCAAGACAAGAAGAGTGTAGCATGAGGAGTCCCACTGAAAGTCGCCTTTGCAAGAGGCAGTCCATCCAGGAAGTGGACCAGGGAAGGGCTTGTCTGTGGCGGCCATTGTCAGTTGTCCAGTGAGATGGAAACCATGTTAGACCTCACACTGATGTCATCGTAGGAGAAGCCCTGGGGGCTGGAATACAACCCAGGCCCGTGACATCCCGTCCCAGTCCAAAATGTCATACAATCAGATGACCCCAGAAATTTCCCCTTCATCTAATGACAAATCAATGATCACAAAATAACCATCATAGGGCAGGAGGCGCAACAGCTCATGGGCTAGAGAGAATCTGAGTTCAGCTCCCAACACCCATACCCAGCAGCTCACACTTGCCTGTAACTTCTTTTCCAAGGGATCTGTCACCCTCCACTGGCCTCTGTAGGCACTGTGCCCAATGAGAACAAATCCTCACACATACACATAGTCAAAAATAATTTTTTTTTAAAGAAGAGGCTGTGGCTATAGCTCAGGGAAAAAAACAGTTATCTTGCATATTTAGAGCCTGTGGTGGTTTGGATGAGAACGGCCCCCAGAGGCTCATATATTTGAACATTTGGTCCCCAGTTGGTAGAACTATTTAGGAAGGATCAGGAGGTGTGGTCTTGTTGGAGGAGGTGTGTCACTGTGGGGTGGACTTTAAGGTTTCAAAAGCCTAAGCCAGGCCCAGTCTCTCTCTCTCTCTCTCTCTCTCTCTCTCTCTCTCTCTCTCTTTCTTCTGTTGCCATGCTCCCTGTCATGACGACCATGGACTCACCCTATGAAAATGTATATAAGCAAGCTCCCAGAATGTTTTATTTCATAAGTTGCTTTGGTCATGGGGTCTCTTCATAGCAACAGAAAAGCAACTACAACAGAGTCCTAGACTCAATCCCCAGAACTGCAAATAAACACATATTTCTAAAAGAGAGAAAGACAAAGCATAAATAGTTCTTGAACATTTTTGACAAGGAGGAGAATGTTGACATAGAGAAGATGAACATAATACCGCAGGAATTTTAAGCACCCAGTGAAATAATTACTTCCATAAACCAAGAGTACAAAAAAAGGATATAAATGTACCTTAAAATTCAGAAGATGAGCACATGACATATATCATAAGATGGCACTTCTCAGAAAAAAAAAGTGCAAGAAAAAATGAATAGAAAACCAACAGAGAGAATAGGGGAAGACAGAGGACAGATTTGGAAAAGGCAAGAGAAATTAGTAGGAATGCATAAGAAGTTAAGAGAGAGAGGCTAGGGGATGACTGGGTGGGCAAGAGCAGTTGCTCTGCAAGCATGAAGATGTGAGTTCAAATCCCCAGCACCCACCTGAGACCTAGGCATGGCCATACATGTAAGCAAGCACCTGGGACCCCAGTACTATGGAGACTAGAAAGAAGAGAGTTGCTGGGGCTTGCTCCAGATCCAGTGAGAGACTGTTTCAAGAGAGTAAGTCAAAGAGCGATAGAGCAGGATGTTTTCCTTCAGCCTTCCTGCATCTACCTGTGCATACATGTACACATACATCTCTCTCTCTCTCTCTCTCTCTCTCTCTCTCTCTCTCTCTCTCTCTCTCTCTCTCTCTCACACACACACACACACACACACACACACACACACACACACACACAAATATAAGAAAGAAAATGATAGTTGTGAAAAGTAGACAATCCTACACACAATTTATAACCCTGCAGAAAAAGCAGACATTTAAAAATAATTTATTATCACTTTCCAAAAACAAGAAAGAACAGAATCACAGACTGAAGAGGCCTATTGTGTCCCTGGAAAACACTGGCATGAAATGATCACATCTCATAATGGAACAAACTTCAAAGACAAAGAATCCTTTGGACAGACTAGATCAAATAGTTTTATACATGGGAGGTAAAAAAAAAAAATTAAGGTCATCTTAGAAGGCTCCACATCATGATACAAGGCAAAGGAATAAAAAGTGTAATCTAAGAATGCTGTTCCCAGGCAAACTAGCACAAGGCCAGCTCCAGTAGATATGCAAGAATGTGAGAACACCAGTCTATGAGCTCGAAGCAACATAAGGGGTAAATTCAAGATGCTGAAGGATGAATGCAAGAAAACAGCTAAGAAGAAAGGCACATTAAATCATCGGAACAAAGTCAGGCTACCTCTCCATCAGAGCAGAAATGGCAGCCACAGGACCAAATGCAGTGGTGACAACCTTAATCAGACAAAAATGCTACAGCTGATAAAAATGGGTTGGGGATAGCCGGGCAGTGGTGGTGCACACCTTTGATCCCAGCACTGGGGAGGCAGAAGCAGGTGGATCTCTGTGAGTTCCAGGCCAGCCTGGTCTACAGAGTGAGTTCCAGGACAGTCAGGGCAACACAGAGAAACCCTGTCTGGAAAAACCAAAAAATAAAAACATTAAAATTTTTTTTTAATGGGTGGGTGGCTAGCAACATTTTTGTTTAGAAATAATTGTTCAGGGACATTTGAAATGAGTCAAGTAAGCGATAGAAGTGCACACCCTTTAAAATGAAGAAACACAATGACAATGCAATCAATTAAAAGAAAATGGTGAGAAGTTAAAAATACAGTAATTTATTCTCAGAAAGGAGCCAAGAGGTATTAAGAAAAAGAGGTGTATAGACAGAAATGGATGGAAATATAGACACAGATACTACCAGGGGAAATTCAAGCCTTGCAAATGAGTAGAAGAAATGCATGTATAAACCTCGAGCAGATCAAGTAGAAAATAGAATAAAAGATTGAAAAACAATGAGGCAGCAATAAAACCAGAAAATATAACACAAAACTCGATTTGAACCAAAAAAAAAAATAGCAAAACCCAAACATGCCTGTTATATTAATTTATGTGAATTTTATCAGCAAAAAAAAAATGTACTCTCATTCTGGGTCAAAATTAAGCTAAAATTTCTTCTAGATCTTAAATGTACAATTACTTTGAGAGACTGGTTGCTCATAAGTGAACAAAAACAGCATACACATACAAAAAAAAATCAAGAAACACAATTTTTCAGGAGCTGGAAGACTGAACTTGGGATGGGTAGGGAGCTGGTAGCCAGTAAGCACTTAATGGCCAAGAATATTCATGCTTTAAATAGTGACACATCAACATATTTAAAGTAATAGCTCAGGAAACTCAAGGAGAAATTGGGACACAATAGAAGTCAAGGGTTATCACAGCTGATCACCTGACCAGGGCAGAAGTAAACAAAAATAATTAATAGAAGGGTGTGTGTATTAAAATAACTATGAATACATATGTCCTAGTCGGGGTTGCTGCTATGACGAAACACCATGACCAAAACCAAGTTGGGGAGGAAAGGGTTTATTTGGTTTATGCTTCCACATCATAGTCCATCACTGAAGGAAGAAACCAGAACAGGAACTCAAGCAGGGCAGAAACCTGGAGGCAGGAGCTGTCTTAGTTAGGGTTTTAATGCTCTAATGAGACACCATGACCATGGCAACTCCTATGAAAGAATACATTTAATTGGAGGTGGTTTCCAGTTCAGAGATTTAGTCCATTATCATCATGGCGGGAAGCATGACAGCACACAGGCTGACATGGTGCTGAAGAGGTAGCTGAGAGTTCTACATCTGGATCTGTGCCAGCAGGAAGAGAATGCCACACTGGGCCTGGCTTGGCCATCGGAGGCTTCAAAGCTGGCCCCCAATAACACACTTCCTCTGACAACACCACACCTACTCCAACAAGGCCACACTTCCTAACAGCAGTACCACTCCCTATGATTCCATGGGACCAATTACATTCAGACCACCACAGGAGCTGATGCAGAGGCCGTGGAGGGATGCTGCTTACTGGCTTGCTCCTCATGGCTTGCTCAGCCTGCTTTCTTACAGAACCCAGGACCACCAACCCAGGGATGGCCCCACCCATAATAGACTGGGCCCTCCCACATCAATCACTAACTAAGAAAATATTCTACAGGCTGGCCTCAGCTTGATCTTATGGAGGTGTTTCTCAGTTGAGGCTCCCTCCTCTCTGATGACTCTAGCTTATGTCAAGTTGACATAAAACTAGCCAGCACAACATATATATGTGTGTATGTGTGTGTGTGTAAGTATGTGTGGGTGAGTGTGTGTGTGTGTGTGTGTGTGTGTGTGTGTGTGTGTGTATGTATGTATGTATTCAGCTCAAAAGCCCTCAAAATAGGAAATTCAAACTCTGAAACCCTTCGGCTACAAAGAAAACCTCAGTATACTCCAGAAACTAGAAACTTAGAGGGACCATATTCTGAGGGTGTAATGTAATAAAAATAGAAGCTTGAAATAAAACCTTTTCACTCAGAACTTTTCATTCTCTCCTGTAAACAGCACTTGGAAAAAAGGAAATCAAAACTGAAATTTGAAAATGCTTTTAAAATAACCCTGGTAAAAATATTTTCTGTCAGAACCTCTGCTAAAAGAGTAAAATTGCAAAGTAAGACTAAAATAAATGAAGACAAATAAGCATTGAACTCAAGAAGGTAGAAAATAAGACAACAGACTTAAGCTACAAAAATGAGGCAGAAAGCCCTGGTTACTTGGATGCTGAGTTAAATGAGAGGGTTACACAATTAACACATGATCCAAAAGGTGATTACATGCTTTCTTCAGTCAATAAAATAGATAACTATTAACTATTCGCTAATCTCATCCAGTCGAAGACAGAAAACAGAACCATCTCTAAATAATAAAGCGCTTGGGGGGGGAGGGAGTGTAGAAAGTGACAGAAGGTAAAACAGGATGTGACGTTACTTGACTCACACAGAACATTTTCAGAACCTGGACAAAGTGATACATTTGCAGGAAAATGTAAACCAAGAAAACTAACCACAGTGGAGTTAGACAATTTAACAGAGGATTTTCTACAGAAACCAAGAACAGCTGCCAAAATGCTTGAGCCCTCCCTGGAAGAGCCCCGAGGCCCAGGCGCGACACCATGGAAGAATTCTGAATTCTAACCAAGTCCTAAGAAACAAAGAATCCTGGTGCTGTGAAAACTCCTTCAGTGTGCACCGAAGGGTGGGGACAAGGAGACTAACCTTTTAACAACTGAAAATAGCGTAAAGTGGGTATGAGGACTCACACCTATAATTTCTGCACTGGGGAAACTGAGGCAGGAGGCTCATAAATTCAAGGTTACCTTTGGCTACAGCCCAAGTTCAAGGCTAGTCTCAGCTACATCGTGAGACTCTGCCTGTGAACAAACATGAAGTTGAGAAGAGGGAGAGGAGAGAAGGAAGAGGAGGAAGAGGAGGAAGAAGAGGAGGAGGGGAAGAGAAGAAACTCTGCGTTACGTCTGCAACCGCACCCCTCAGGAGGCCGAGGCAGCAGGCTCAAGAGTTCAAAGTTAGCCTCGAGTTCAAGCTCATAGCTCAGGGTACAGGAGACCGTGTCTCGAGGAAAAGAAACGGAGGGAGCTGGGGAGATGGCTCAGTGAGTGAGAGCTCTACAAGCATGAGGACCTGAGTTCAAATCTCCACTGTGCGAGTTAAAAGTTGGACATGGTTGTATGTGCCTCTAGCCCCAGCACTAATGGTCGGAGCTTGCTGGTCGGCCAGCACAGCTAAGCGGGGAAGCTTCTGGTTCAGTGAGTGAGCCTCTCTCCAAGCAGCAAAGTGGGAAGTCATCAAGACACCCAACCTCACCGTCCAGCCTCAGCATACACCCACAGACTCACACGCATGCACACGCGCACACACGCACAACAGATGAGAGAAAGAGCAACACAATAGTAACATCGAAATGTAACAACATGAAAAGAAAGGCAACCCAATACCACTTATGACTACCACAACCAAACACTCTAGAAAAGGAAACTAACAGGACATGAAAAAAAAAAAATAGCCAAATTAAATTTCTCCAGCAATTCAAGAACGGTTATATATTTAAGCCATCTAGCGATTCAGCACAGCGATAGATCAAGTGAGGAGAATTCAGAGGCCACCTCATGGGCACTGGATGGACGTTTGAGAAACTCACACACAAACTGGACTTTGTGAAGCCGCTTATATGAAGTGGCAGTGAGTGATGGAAAGGACTGAAGATATTCTGTGCAATAACTGCAACAATGTTTAATGCAGAACGATCGTTTGACATTATCCCAATGTTGACACTCAGCATTTTTCAACACGGATGATTCCTTACTTGGAAAACATAATACGATCAACTTTTTGATGTTATACATGACAACAAGGTTTACTAAGTTGGCTGTTGATAAAGTAAACATACCAATATATTTATATTTTTAAAAAAAATAGCTGGAGGCTAGGGACACGGCTCGGTGTATAGAGTGCTCACCATGCAAGTGTGAGGACCAGAGTTCGGATCCCCAGAACCTGTGCAGAGCTAGGCATGGTGGCACACTTTTGTAATCCCGGCATCCCTACAGCAGGCATGATGGGAGCAGGAAGCAGGAGCCGTTCCAGAAGCTCAAGAATCAGCTATCCTCAATAACAAAATAAATCTTAATGCTCTGGTCTCATTTTTCACCAGTCAACTGCCATAAGGAAGTTCAATACCCCGTGTAGGGGGAAAATGGAGATTCAAGTTTTCTCTTTGTTGGTGGAAAAAGAATTTGATTATTTCCATGGAGTTCTCTCTTACCAGCTGGATATTTGACTCTTGGCAGGTTTCTTCCACTGAGTCTCAATTATATAGTCTCTCTCTCCCTTCCTCCCTCCCTTTCTCTCCCCCCTCCTCTCTTTCTGAATTATTTTCACATCAAAAGCGATGGCACATGCATGTGGTAAACACGGATGCCCCTCAAAGCTTAGCCAAACACCATGGCCTGTGGCTAACACCACACAGAATGTTCTAGCTACAGTTAACGTTGCTCAGGGACTCTGCTGTCTGGCGCCATTCCTCCTGGAGTAGGAAGAAGATCTGGGGTGTTCCAGAGACCCAGTCATGCCTTGAAGAGGCAGAGACCCAACCCTGTCACCACAAGTCCAAGACTTGCCTCCCCAGAAAAACCTCAGCCTGGGCTTGCCAGTATGTGGGGCAAGGAGATCAACCCCTGGTCTGAGGACCGACAACCACATGCAATGGACATCCAAACCACACTCACTAACCATGACGCCCAAACTGCCTGCTTCCAGCTCTACCCCCAACTCATGGACCAATCCTCTGATCCCATCCTAGGTGGGGCAGTGAGAGATGCGTTCATAGGAGGAGGTTCTAGGGAAATGGTCCCTAGCTAGTACCCTGCTGCCACAGCTCCCCTGTGGCAGTGTCAGTCACCTAAGGACTTTCCTCCCTCTCTTGTCACCCCACCTGTGTGTGACACCAACACTCAAAAAGGCAATAAGAGCAAGCGCAAGAGAGAGGAGGCTTAGCTGGAAAAAGAAAAAAGTTCGCCTGTCTTTTGTTCTCAGCAGTCAGTTAAAAACAAAGTTAATTACAGCACACACACATACACACACACACACACACACACGTATGTATGTATGTATGTATGTATGTATGTATGTATGTATGTATGTGAAGTACTTGGAAATTAGCCTACCTAAAAATGCAAACAATTTTTAAAAATATAAATTATTAAAAAGTAAGGCTGAAGAAAATTCATAGAAAAAAAAGATCACCAAATTAATTTGTGAACTTAGTATAATTCGAATGAAATTCCTGGATGATTTTTGAAGTTAGTTTTCAGTTTATGAATCTGAGTGCTTTTTCTGTATATCATTTTTTTCCCTCCTCAGGGACTTGCTTATTCAAGTGTTTGCTTTCTGGGTTTTTCTTGATTTATTGAACACTTTATTAGAGTTGCAAATTTTTTCTTCTCATGTACACTAAAGTCGCCGGCTTTATTAATTAGCCTTTGGATCTTCTATGTCGGCCAAAGGCCTGTCTGCTAAAACCTTCATCTCTACCTGTGGTGCCCTTAGGAGGAAATAACTCTTAGGAGAGAGGGCTAGAGGAAGACAGTTAGGTCACTGGGGGAACTGGAGGCCACTGTGTCCTGAAGGGGATACTGGGACACCAGGACCCCACCCCCTCTTTGCTTCCAGGCCATTATGAGGTGAGCCAGTCTTCCCTCCCAAGGGTTTCCGCCAGGGTGCCCTGCATCTCACGGCCAAAGGCCCTAAAACAATGAGGCCAGGTGACCATGGACCAAAACCTATAAAACTGTGAGCCCAAAGAAATCTCTTTCTTCTTGCAGGTTTGGTTTCTAGCAGGTTTTGTTACAGGGACAAAAAGCTAACCCTCTCTTAAAACTCTGCCTACGACCAGAAGCTCAAGGGCTTGCCTCCCAGCACAATCGAGCCTGCTGGCTTATGTGCATGTTCTTCTTGTTTTACTAAGGTTGGAAACAGAGGTCGGACTTTTGTTCTTCTTTTTTCCAATACTTTTACATTTACCTATTAGTGTGCGCGTGCGCAGAGAGGTCCAAGGACAACTTTCAGAAGTGGATTCTCTGTTTCTGCCATGTGAGTTCTGGAAGTCAGACTCCTGCCGTCAGGCTTGGCAGCAAGCACCTCTCTCCCTCAGAGCCATCTGACTGTCCCTTCCTCTACTTTTCTACCACGTAACCACAGGAAATGTACTAGCCTGTGATGTAGGACACATTATCTGAGTTGTGCCTTCCTTCTCCTACTCCAGAGCTGTCCAGTTTCCCAGCCTCTTTTATGTGTCACCAAGTGGATGATTCTGTATTTTCTTCACAGCTGGCATCACAATTGCTCTTAGGGGAGAACTGTCACCGTTGGGAAGATGATCTTGACAAGTGTGCAATAAGAGTGAACCTTCTGAAGGCCTCAGTGGCCGTGGCACCAAAAGCTGGGGTGAAGGGAAAACCCCTCCTCCTCCTCCTCCTCCTCCTCTCCACGTGGGACTCAGAGGGAACCTGTTGTTGTCCATGCAAAAGGGAGGACAACAGAGAATGAATGTAGCATGAATCTTAAAAGGTTCTTATTAATAAAAACAAACCTGAGGCCAGTTATTGGGGTGAAATGCTGGAAGGTCAGAGAACCAGAACAAGCCACAGCTATCTCACCTCGCCAGTTCCTCAGCTGGTCTTGTTTCCTCAGACTGGAAGCCTCTATGTCCTCATATCCGAATGACTCTCAGCTGAACTGCTGCTAGAGGCCTGAATGCTTAACCAGGCCAAAATGCTTCTCCAGGCCAAAATGCCTAACCAGGCCAAAATGCCTCGAGTTTCTTCACGCCTTATATACCTTTCTGTTCTCTACCACCACTCCCTGGGATTAAAGGCTGGCTTTCTGGGATTAAAGGCGTGTGTCACCAAGCCTGGCCATTTCCAATGTGGCCTTGAACTCACAGAAATCCAGAGGGATTTCTGTCTCTGGAATGCTAGGATTAAAGGCGTATGCTACCACTGCCTATCCTCATGTTTAACATTGTGGCTGTCCTGTTCTCTGACCCCAGATAAGTTTATTAGCATACACAATATTTTGGGGAACACAATACCACCACAAATGAAAATCAAGAAGAGAGGGGAATCGCCGGAAAAGCGGCAAGAGAGTCAAGTGTGTTGGAGACCACTGCAGCGCCTGGAGAGGTGGCACCTGCGTAGACTTTAAAAGATGATGCTTAGTCAGGCATGGCGGCCCAGGTCTGTAATCCCAGTATGCAGGAGGCTGAGCGAGGCAGAAGGACCACACAGTAAGTTCCAGGTTAGCCTGGGCTATGCAGTGAGAATGTCTTTTTGTTTTTAAATAATGTTTGTTGTAAAAAGTAAATCTTTGTATTTCAGCAACATGAAGCAGTCTCTGCCTCTATAACACTCTTGCCCCAAATTCCTTGGGTAGGTGGATTTTTGCTTTCAGCTACAATATCTTGGAGGATTAGCAAACAAATTCCACAATAGAAGAATGCTGCATACCTATAATCTAGAACTCGAGAGATGAGTCAAAAGGATCAGGAGCTCAAGGCAAGGCTCAGGTACACAGTGAGTTCTAAGGCCAGCCTGGGCTATGTGAGATCCTGTCAATTAATTAATTAATTAAATGTAAGAAGAAAAACCACAAAGGAGTAATTATTTTAAAAAGAGAAACATGCCTTATGAACTACTAGAATGAGTCCGGACCATGACAAGTGCTTTGGTTAGGCTAGGCAATATTTTGCTACAGAAACAAAAGCTGCCTTTAATCCCAGCACTCAGGAGGCAGAGGCAGGTGGATCTCTGTGAGTTCAAGGTCAGCCTGGGCTACAGAGTGAGTTCCAGGAAAGGCACCAAAACTACACAGAGAAACTCTGTCTCGAAAAACAAAAAAAAAGAAAGAAAGAAAGAAAGAAAGAAAGAAGGAAGGAAGGAAGGAAGGAAGGAAGGAAGGAAGGAAGGAAGGAAGGAAGGAAGGAAGGAAGGAAGGAAAGAAAGAAAGAAAGAAAAAAGAATCAAAAGCCTCCAAATACAATCAACTGAAACACCAGAGACCTGTTCTTCACACGTGTTCCATGTCCATCACGGGTGCTGGAAGACTGCGGTTTTCTCACTGCTCTGCAGGTTCCAGCTGGCAGCATCCTACCTGGCCGGGAGCAGCATGGGTTGTCATGGCAGGTAAGAGGACACAGCATATTACACACCAGCTGGGAAAGCATCCTCCGCAAAGTGACAGGTATCGCTTGCACTCACATTTCTCTGTCTGAATTGAGTCACACAGGCGTGTCTGACTCCAAGTGAACAGGGAAATGCAATCCTACCACTTCAGTGAAAGAAAGAACCGAGTGTGGACCCTCTAATGACCACTGCGATTATTATTTTTTTTAAGAAACTATATTACCGACACAGGTACTAACCAATAAGCCAACAGAACAAAAGTGAGAGCCCAGGAGCATTTGTATAAAGTTCATGCCGGGTGGCGGCGGTGGCGGCGGCTGCGGTGGCGGTGGCAGTGCACGCCTTTAATCCCAGCACTTGGGAGGCAGAGGCAGGTGGATCTTTGTGAGTTCGAGGCCAGCCTGGTCTACAGAGCAAGATTCAGGAAAGGCACAAAGCTACACAGAGAAACTCTGTCTCGAAAAAAAAAAGAAAAAAAGAAAAAGAAAAAAGAAAAGCAAAATTTTGGGAGGCAGAGCCAGGAGAATCTCTGTGAGTTTGAGGCCAGCCTGGTCTACAGAGCAAGATCTAGGACAGGCACCAAAACTACACAGAGAAACCCTGTCTCCAAAAACAAAACAAAACAAAACAAAAAAAGTTCATATGGGTGAGAGAGTATTTTAGATGGTGTATGGAATGCAGGTGAGTTCATCGGGCACTGGTGGAAAACATAGTTTACTCAATGAAAACATAATTTACCATGCAGATTTTAATAAAACACTGTATGTCTCTCTTTCTAGCATGTAAAACTTGAACTATCCTAGAACAATTAGGCCCCTAAATATGGTATGCAAACTATAAAGCTAACGAAGAGAATGTAAAAGGTAGCTATGTGACCTTATTATTAGATGACTTCTTTAATAAGACCCCAAAAGGCACAAACTATAAGACAAAAAAGAAAGGATGTATTTGACTAGAATAAATCCAAAGCTTTTCTGTTCCCAGAAGGACACTACAGAGTCAGCCGGCAGCTAGGTGACCCGCAAAACCCACGACTAAAACAAAGACATGTGGAGACAGTATATTTTAAGAACTATTTGAAATCAGCAAGAAAAACACAGCCGAGGAAGGGCAAAAAATGATGACCAGCGATTTGTGTAAGGTAGAACTCACAGCAGGTCCGTGAAAAGGACATTTGTACAATCACACAGTAATCAGAGCTGTGCAAAGAGAGTGAAGGGCAGCCTGAAGCCCATCGGCATGGCCACCATGCCAACGAGTGTTGGAAAAGATGTCTAGGAGACAGAAGCTCACAGAGATGGCAGGGGAGGGACCCTGGCAGAGCCGACCCCAACAGCTACCTGATGCTCTAAGTGAAACCAACCAAGGCCCAACAGATCTTCCAGGACACACAACCTCAGATTAACTTCTTCATACCACCCAGGAGAACTTAGATTGCAAACTGTCCCTACAAGGAATTCCAGGAAGCATGAATGTCTATCCACATAGGGGAACAAAAGCAGCATTTGGTAGACACTCAGGGCAAAACAGCCTATGGAATCCAGCAGTAAGAAGATGGACAGATTTAGTAACATCAGTTAATAATGTAAGAGAGTTGAGAGAAAAATATAAGGAAGAGATTTTTTTAAACATACAAATGAATATACACGTCTATAAACACATACCTGGGTCTGTTTCTTAAATCTTGAACTTTCAAAATGGAGAGATGTACATTTTGCTGTTTATGAATTATCCAGATCACAGTATTATGTTGCAACAGCCCACCCACTCACTGGACACCACCGAGCAGTAAAGAGCTCTAATCAAACCCAGGGCCTTGGCCCCCTGGCAACACCCACTCTGCCCTCAGTCCCTACACCTGTTGACTGTAACTAGAAACACTTTTAAACATGTCTAAACATGGAAACTCTAGATCCTCGTGTAACCTGGAGTGTTACCTCCTTTGGGGGGTAGGGCAGTTGAGTCAGGCTGACACTTCAAGACAGTGTTAGAAAGGGGCTGTCTCTACAGATCACAGTCCCTGGTGGCCTGGGCAGCTGTCTATCCCAATATGTATCCTCCTCCTTCCTAATGTCCCCATCAGAGGAGCTGTGACCCTCCTAGACACCGGGCAAGCCCAGAGGCCCCACCTATGTTCTTCAGGGGCCATCTGGATTAGATAAACAAAGAGAAAGCCATGATGTGTATACTTGAGACCCTGGAGAGGAGTGCCTGGACCTGAGGTCAGGGTCATCTGTTGTCAGGGCCAGCGGCAGCCACAGCCCCCAGACTAAGGGGTTTCTGAGTACCCTTCCCAATCCTGGAAGTCCCATTCCCAACCCCAGGCTGACCTCTCCTGGCCAGACCCTGCCAAGCAGTTTGGAAAGAGAAAGGATGAGACACCCTGTATTCACGTCCCTCCCACCTCCCCTCAAGCACACACACACACACACACACACACATTGCCTTCACCTGCAAAGAAAGGAAAGAATGAGACAAAGAAGAAATAAGGAGTCTGCAGGTCCCCACCCTCCAGCCGCCCTGTTCCCCTAGACTCCAGCTGTCAGCCGAAAACCACAAAGCCTTTTCGCTCACAACCCAAAGGGAGAGAAAAGAGGAATGGAAAAAGAAGAGGAGGCAGCAGCAGCCGATTTCAAAAGGCGGGCTAATTTGTGCAGCCCCGACAGCCGCATTTGCATAATGAAATGTGCAGAGGATGTTTGGCTCATGTATTTTTTAGAGGGTTTAACTTTAATTTTATTTAGCCTAAGAAGGGCATGTCACTCAAACTCCGCTGGTCATTTATAAAAATATTTCAATTGTGTTTCCAAGGAGCTGTCTTTCTGGCCTAAGTGGCTGGTGCCGGAGGTTGTGAATGCTAATGCAGAGGTCGGGAGATCGATAGGGGAGGGAGAGAAAGAGAGAGGGAGATGGGAGGGGCGGAGATGCTAAGAAAGAGGCAATGAAGAGACAGTGAGGAGAAAGCGCTGGACGGAAGGAAGAGCATGAGGGACAGCTTGGTGCAGTGGGACAATGCTCCCAGGGGAAGCAGTCCCTGTAAACAGTCACCCAAGACACCTCAGATGTTGGGATGGATGTTCCCAGTGGGCCACGCTCTACTCACTCAGATCTCAGGTGGGCCCAACCCTTCCAGTCCTCCGGAGTTTAGATACTTTGTTTCCAGCTTTCGGCTTTGCTACTCTGATCTCGCATAAGTTTCCGGCAAAGCCACCCTCAGACCAAGCTGTCTTCTCATCGCTGGGTCCTTTGCAAGACACCCTTTTCCCCCCATCTGTCATTCTGAATCCCACTCTGGGCACTTTGCACTGGACACGGAAGGCAGGACCCTCACTTAGTCTGCAGGCTTCTTTTCACCAGCCCCCTCAACTCCCTGCCCTCCCCCCGCCCACAAACTCCCCAACCACCTTACACAGAAAGCTTGTGGCTTCAAACCCCATTACAACGCCTAAGAAGGAGGAGGAGGAGGGGAAGAAGGAGGGAGGAGGGGACAGAGACTCCCTCCCTCCTCCTCAGGGCCCCAAAATACTTCTAAAAGACCCATGGAGCCTCAATTTGTGATGGGCAGCTTTAGACAATGAGGCCAGAGATAGGAGAAACACCCTGGCAGAGGAAGCTTGGACCTCCGGGCTTCCCTCCTGGCTGCACCGGGCTATTTATTCACCGCACAAAGCCTGGGCTCCCTGGGGTTCTTCTCTTAATCTCAAAGGCTGGGGAAGAAGCTTCCAGCGCCATGCAAAACCACTTGTCGCCCTTACTCAGCTCCCTCTGAACAGCTGTCCACACTGCCTTCAGCTTTCCTCTTGACCCATGGACACAGCCTATGGGCCAGGCGTTCTGAGTCGGGGGAGACCTCCCAAGGTCTCAGTCTTGGAGCTCACAATACGTAAGCCACCTGGCTGTAAAGCTAGGGACCACACTACACCACCACTCCACACAGGCCGGCAAGATGGCTCAGCCGATCAGGACACTGCCCGCCAAGTCTAAGGACCTGAATTCAGCGACTCCTAGTCCTATATGGTAGAAGGAGAGAGAGACATGACTCCCTCAAGTTGTCCTCTGACCTCCACATGTGCTCTGTGGAGAAAACACACACACACACACACACACACACACACACACACACACACACAATCAATAAATGGAATTTAAATATTTTATTAATTAAACTTACACCCAGCCAGGATTGGCTAGGACTGTTAGCACAAATCCAAGAGTTCATGGGCTGGGCAAAGGGTTGTGTGGAATAGGGAAGAGTGGTTCATAGGTCAACAACATTGAGAGACAGCTGAGTGACGGGACATTGGGAACTGGACCCATCTGGGTTCTAATTGGCTTGTGCTAATCTGAGCACATGCCTTACCCTCTCTGGTCCTCAGCTTCTTCATCTATGAGGGGGAAGAGGGTGGTACCCACCTGTCAGAATGCTGCAGTGCACGGACATCATGCATTCTAATAAGCAGCTCCAGGGCACGAGGGTAAGTGTGCTGTCTGGCTGGCACATCTCCTAGGAGAGACCCTGGGGCAAAGTGCCCATTTTGAACACCTTAAAGGACAGTTGTGGAGAAGGCGAGGCAAAGCCAGAAGAGCGCTTTGCTTAGTAAACAACCACCAATTTATTTATTCAACATTGTCTATTATAGATAGACATATATGTATATATATATATATATATAAATAAATACAATGTTATATTATTAATGAGAGTGCCTTGAGAAAAATTGTACAATCAGAGACTTCTGGGAGTCAAGGGAGTCAATGCTACCTATGCAACATTGTCTTTGGAAGCTAAGACTGGCGCCTAGACAAGGGTCCTGAAGTGCCCCACATTCCATTGTGAGTCCCTGCAGAGTCAAGATGGAACTCTACCTCCCAATACCTGGCTTCCTCGCCTTCCCTTAGGTGAACAACACGAACAGTTTTAGGCGGATGCAAGAACCCAGTCCACAGATCCTCAGTCCCTTGGTTAGGAAGGGGCCCCCAGAGCTGGCTTCCAGCTCACTAGTCCCCTATGTGTAGATGGAGGGGATGGGACAGCTGAGACCAGCCTGGGGATAGAAGAGCCAGGGGAGGAGGTTGGCTCTGGCCACCGCAGCCCCATGGGAGGTGCCTGCATATGGCCAGCCAGGCTTGGCAGCCAGAGCACACTAATCCTGCTGTCAGCCAGGCCGGGCGCCGGATTAGGAAATGTCACGTTTCAAAGGAAATTATTTCCATTTTCTCCCCAGGAAAGGAAAAGGCAGAAAGACAAGCAAACTCCCAGGGTCGTGTACTGGGAGACAGGCCAGCATATGGGCACCTCTCCTCCCTCTCTAGCCCCTCTGCAGATGCCCAGAAGTGACTGCGTTCGCCTCGCTGAGTTCACCCCAGCCAAGGACAAATGGATTTCACGGTTTATCAAGAGAGGAAGGGGCGTGTCGCTGCTCACTAGCCTTGACTCACCTTTGATCTCTGCTTTTCCTGCTCATTATGTCACAACTTCCCTGGAGGCCACCCACCCCCCCTTTGTCTGCAGCTTGGGGGCAGCCTCCTGGGATCTGCAAACCTGAGAGAGAAGCTACCCTTGACCTTCAGGGAGGTGCTGAAAGCTCTGCCCTTGGCCTGGCCCGGAGACCCAGCCTCTTATCTGGAGCCCCACACACTGTAGGCAAGTCAGAAAAGCTGAAGACAAAAATAATAGGACTTCCCACTCCAGACGTCTCTCCGCTGAGGCTTTTCCCCACGTCTCTTTTTTTTTTTCTCCTGCCTCATTGGAGACAACAGTAAACACTTCCTCTCGCCGCCACTGCAAATAGTGGTGCTTCTTAATTACAAAAGTAATGTCACAATATTCCCAATTAATTAATTCTAATCTGGCCCAGAAGAGAGGTCCCGCATACAGTCACCCCTGTACGCTTTCTGGAGCCGGGGACCAGCCTGACAGATCCTGTGACTGAAATGTATTTGTATGGAGTTATCAGATACTATCTGCAATCAGTCTATTACCATATACTCAAGCTTCCACATTCTTTCATATTAAATGAATTTTCATATCACATTTCCCAACAAGCACTGCTTCAAGTCAACCCTTATTTATTTAATAACGCCATGCAAATATTCTATTATATTTCAATGAAATGTGTCAAAAACTATTACCTTGGGCTGGCTTTGGAGTGGGAAGGGAATTCGCTGGATGGGAGGTAAGGAAATGTCCCTCTGTATCTGCTCAGGGCAGAGGCAGTCCTTGACCCTCCACTACCATGCTTCTCTGCCCCTAGCCTTCCCCAGTCCCAGCCTCCTGAAGACTCATGAGAGGAAGGAGCCCTCCCCAACTGCAACAACCCCCTGCCCCAAGACCAAGGCTGGCTTTGTATACCTATATATGACCTGTGGCAGTCTCTCCGTGCCCAGAAGGCCTCGTGCTTTGGTTAGTGATCCACTGTTTTTGAGAAAGGGGTCCTACATCCCCGTTACAGACTGGGAATCCTATAGACCACTGTAACCTGTTCATTGTTCATGTATGTTCCAGGCAATGAGTTTCTGCACTTGTATGACACGCTACACCTTCTGGGGTACCCATTTACAAGCAATACCCAAGCATCTTTCAGGGGGAAAAAAAAAAAAAAAGCCCTCCTTAGCCCTCACCCATTGTCTACACATACAGTTCTCCTTCGTTTGTTTGGGTTTGTTTGTTTATTTGTTTGTTTGTTTATAACAGGGTCTCATTGTAGGTCAAGCTTGCCTTAAACTGGCTATGTTGTCAAGAATGACCTTGCATTTCTGATCACCCTGTCTCTATTTCTGGAGTGCTTGCGTCCAGGCAAGCACCAGCTGGGTATGGAAGCCGGCTTCCCACGTGCTAGACAAGCACACTTCCTGACACAGGCTCACAGCTAATGAGTGGCCAGAGGCTCCTACCCCAGCTACACTGCTAGCAAGTGGCAGAATACACCTTTATCCCAGACTCCTGACCCCAGAGTGGCAGTGATTTCCTGCCGTTGGGCTATCAGGTGACGTGGTCATGAAAGGCATCCCGACAGCTGGACCTGGTGACCGTATGGACAGCATCTGGTTCTACAACAACCTCACCAAGTATCTCCTGGGATCCGTGCCCTGTCCCTCAGGGATCTGCTGTTCCCCCCATCCCCGGTGAAGTCCAGCAGGAAACTTGTTCCCAGTGACTCAAGCCCCACTGCTTACAGTGTTGGTAACACATTGTGGGAGGATTGACAGACTTCTCAGGAGCCAAAGCTCTGCATGGGCCACTTGGTTTTTCTTGTTGACCGTCCCATCGATAGACAGATTTTTCTTTGGGCTGCCAGCTCACAAAAAATGACACGGAAACTTATTATTAATTACAAAAACCCAGCCTGTAGCTTAGGCTTGTTTCTAACTAGCTCTTATAGCTTAAATTAACAAATTTCTATTCCTCTACACGCTGTCACATGGCTCGTGGCTTTTACCTCTCCTTCTGCATATCTTGCTTTCTCTGTGTCTCGCTGCCGACTCCACCTCTCTTCTTCCCTGAGACCTATATGCCCCCAGACATCCTGCCTAACCTCTTGCTGCCTAGCTATTGGCCATTCGGCTCTTTATTAAACCAGTCACAGTGCTACACATTTCACATAATGTAAAGGAATATTCTGCAACACCCATCCTTAAAGCCACATGAGTTCCGGGGACTAAGGTGGTATATACATCTTCCTCCCCATCTCTGTTTTGAACTTGTGATAGCTTCAAAGTGGGGAAATAATATCTCACATGAAAAATCCCCCAAGTTTCTGGGGAGATAGATGACAGATATAAGCTCTGGACCATGCAGAGGAGAGTTAACTTGTTTGAATTGTCCCCAGCAGGTGCCTTGGGTAAAAGAGCCCCTTAGTGATCTTTCCCCAATGCCCCCTAGGATCTGTGACACCTTCCCAAACCCCTTTGTCTTCATCTCTTCATCAGAACCTCTGCCCTTTGAGTGAGAAGGAGAAGGAGGGCTCATGCCAAGTCACACATAGGGAGGTAAAACTGACTGATAAAAAGAAGAAGCGCATTGTCCTGATGGAGGGCTCCTCCACTCTGTCCCCACCCCATGGTGGCAGAACAAGACCTCAGAGCTGGACTTGGCTCCCAAGTTAGCAGTGGTGTTACAGTCCCAGCTCATGGATTTCCTGCCAAATCAATGACTAGCAGGAACTTTCTAGAACACAGCTTCCTTCCATCCCTCCCGACCCACTGCTTCCAAGTAGGCTTCCTGCATGTCACACAATTACACCATACCTCAGTTCTACTAGGTAGATGTCCTGACCCCTTTGTGAAGGAACTGAGATGACATATTTCTTGGTTGACAAACTGAGAGTCTAACCTGGATCTGTCTGCCCCAGGTGGGCTATTTTCCCTGCCTCAGGATAACGGGGTGGAGGGGAGGTATTGGGGGGGAGGGCTGCCTCAAGCCAGGGCATTTACATGTTAAGAGCCCACTCACAAACAAAAGCTGGACTCTGAAACCCTGACAGATCTCCACTCATTCATTCATTCCACAGGCCTTCTCCACCAGGCCCAGACTTGGGCACTAGACACACCAGACCTGATCCAAGCTTGGCCTTCTGCAGCTGACATTCAGTCTCTGGTTTGTCCAGAGGCTGTGTGAGTCCTGGCTCTGAGCCCAGGGTGGCTGCCACTCAGCACCTACAGTCAGCTCAGAAACCAGAGAGAAGCCAGGCAACCAACAGCCTACCCACCTCTCATGCCTCTCTCCCTGGCCACTGAGATTCCAAGAAAGTCAGTGGCTCCTCACAGCAGAAAAGAATTCGAAGTAGTGAGAGATAACCAGATACAGATAGGTTTAGTGATGGAAAACCATCCCAGAGAGCCTTTAGGTAGCCGATACTCAAGCCTCATGTGTGTCAGGGATGGAGGGGTGTGTGCGTGTGTATCTCTGTGTGTCTATGTGTGTGTATCTGTGTGTCTGTGGTCTGTATGTCTTGTGAGTGTACTTCCAGAAAAAGAGACAGAATACCTCATCCAATCTTAAGCATCCTGAGGACAAAGACGCCACCGCAGTCTCTCAGGCACCCTACCCAACCACAGTCACAGGTTTAGATTTCTCGGTCGAGGGAGTGGGCTCATCAATAGATTGTCTGCCTGGCTAACTGTCTGTGAGTACAGACCTCCTGCAGCCCCTCAAGGGGACATCAGGTACCTCCTTCCTGCTTCTAATCACTCACCATGACAGATTGACAGAAGAGCCCCCACCACATAAACCTGCCTCTGGGCACAAGTACAAAACATCAAACATTTAGGGAAAACCACCCAGGAACAGTCGGCACCATGAGTAAAACTGCTTTAAACACACAGCTATGAGCAATCGCTTTACAACGCTGGCATGGCTGGGTCCTGGCATCAGCTAGCCTGCTCAGCAGCCTCCTCCACTACCCTCCTAGGCTCTCCCAGCCACCAGCACCCTCTCCTCTGGCCTCCTGCTTCCTTCCTCCTGAACCTGCCCCCCTCATCCCACCCCAGGAACTCCCAACAGTAGAGAAGTCCCTATTTTGGAATCCACTGTCCTGAAACTCACCCCTCACATGCCCCAGTTGGAGGCTGGGATAAAAGATGTTTCCCAGGACTCAGCCTGTGACCAGTGTGCAGATTCCCTGGAGGCCTTTTCAAAGCCCAGTCTCCAGTCATTCCTTCCCTTTGCATAGCATTTATGATCTCCTAATTGCTTGAGCTTCTTCAGCCCACTGGCCTGCAAAACTGCCTGCATGGTGGGCCTGGGACTCCATGTGTGAGGTGCAGAAAAGGCCCCATAGTGGCAGGTGAAGGAGTTGAGCCTTGAGAGAAAACTATTTCCTCCAAACCTGGGAGCCACATGCAATCTCTCAGTCCATGCTTGAGTCTCTCCTCACTGGACTCCTTGGGGCTTGGGGCACAGGATCAGAGAAGGTCAAGTGTAGCTTCAGAAGGGGTCCAGGAGGCTGCCAGGTTTAGAAGATGATGCCTGGCTGTCCTGTTCTGCCATGAACCACCCAAACCACACCTTCTTCCCGGGAGCACACCTTTGGTCTAGTCCAGGCAGGAGGCCTGAGTCTGGCCAGGAGCCAAGTCTAGTTCATCTTTCCTCTGCTGCGGTGCTCCCAGGAGCTGAGTCCAAAGTCATCTTTCCTCTGCTGCGGTGCTCCCAGGAGCTGAGTCCAAGCTCAGCTTCCCCCTGCTGCAGTGCTCTGGGAGCTTTGACCAGCTGACACTCTCTGCCCTCCTGCAGTTCCACTTCCCAGACTCAGGAGGGAGCAGCTGCCCTGAGGTAATTGCCTCCCCTCTGTGTGGGACCAAGCCCGGCCTGTCTAGGTCGCCACTCACCCCAGTCCCTCATAGATGCTGAAGAGACCTTCATCTCACTTGTAAAGTACATAGAAACCCTTCCTACAAGTCTCAACCTCATTTGATTCTGGTGGTCATGAGGGTGGCACTCATAATCCCCTTTAACAAATGAGAGGAACAAGAACTTATGGAAGTTAAATGAATCTTATGGGTGGTGAATAGTTAAGAAATGATGGAAACAGAACTTGAATCCAAGCATTCTGACCCACAGATCAATACGACATCTATGACCAAGTTACTAAGCAAGCTAAGTGTCTATGGACCTCATTCTTGAGCTATAGCCTTTGAGATCCCTGCTCTGCCTCCTGAAAGCTGAATAAACAGGTGTCCTTGTCACCTGCCTGGTGACATGGCCCTGCCTGGGCTCTGGGTCATTTAATGTATCTTCTCTCTCACTGAATAGTTCACTCAGACCTTGAACTTCTGATCCTCCTGCCTCCACCTTCTGAATGCTGACACAGGCATGTGTCACCACACCTGATTCATGCTGCTCTGGAGACCAAACCCAGGGCTTTATGCACGTTAGGCAAGAACTCTACCACCTGAGCCACATCCCAGTCCCGATGGCTTGTTCTTTCGCTTAACAATTTGGCAAGTAAAAGCGAAGGAAGCAGAGCAAGGGAAGGGAAAAGAAGAAGAGAAAAGGTAGAACCTTGGGTTGGTCGAGGGTTTAGTCTCTCCAGGTTAGGAGGCAGGAGCAACGGGGCAGAGCATCTGAGGAAGCAAGAGTGGCGATCACGGTTCATTGGACGTGTGAACGTGACTGGGTCTTTGGGTACCCAGATATATCCACCATCATTCTGGACATCAGTGAGGACATTTCTGGATGAGACAACCATTGCACTGGAGACTATACAAAGCAGAGCGCTCTCTCTGCTGTGAGTGGGTTCCGTCAAACTACCAGAAGGTCTGACTCGAGCTAAAGAGACAACCTTCCAATGAGAAAAGGAAAACTCCTCTTGCCTGGCGGCCTTCAGACTGAGACATCGGGCCTTTCTGGCCTCGGACTTGAACTTGAATACTGAAATTCTTGAGCCCTGGGCCTGTTGGCTTTCATATTGGAATTTATACCGTCAGCTCTCCTGCATCTCTAGTCTACAAGCGACAGGTCTGGGGGACTTCCCAGCTTACATAGTCACATGATCTAATTCTTCACGATACATTTGTGATGAATGTGCCTATTATATTACACATGAGTTTGGTTCTTTGGTGAGTCTTTACGGTGACCAAATGACAGTCCAGGGGACCTAAACAGGATGAGAAAGGAAGTAAGCACCTGAGGGACAAAGAGAGAAGCAACTTAAAGGAGAAGGAACTTAGTTTGACGTACAGTCCCAGACCATCATGACCAGGAAGGCATGGCCATGGAAGCACGTGGCAGAGGCTCCCCCTACTTTGGGGACAGGAACCAGAGAGTCTGGCCAGAATCAGAAATAGTTGTCACTTTCAAGGCTTGCCCCCCGTGACCCCCTTCTGTCAGTTAGGCCACAGTCCCAAAGGTTCAACAGCATCCCATGGTGTCACTAACTGAGAAATAAGTATTTGAACACATGAGCCCATGGAGAACATTCATATTCAAATCATAAGGTAAAGAAATCAAGGGGACCCCTGCCCCCCCCCCCCCCCCCCCCCGTGAGAATGACCAACATACTTCTTAGAAGAAACAGAACAGAAGTTCTATAGAGCGTTATGGTTTGACTGTAGGATTTCAGGAACAATTCTAGACAACAAGACCTCAATGTCACTTTAGGAATGGCTGCCTAAAGTGGAGCGATGCTGACCTATGTTTGAGGAGCTGAGTGGACAGATTGGATGAGGACTTTGGATGAGTCTTCCATGTGGTCCCAGAGCTTTGGCATATGGACAAAGGACACAACAGATGCCATGTGTTCAGTGGACGAGGACGCGCGACCGAAAGACCAGTGGGTGACCACAGCAAGGAAGGAAAAAGAAAGCAAAAGCCAAACAGCACTAGCCTCTTGGGGGGACTCGTTATTAATGGGCCCAGACTTGGCTTTGGAGTGTGAGGAGACTGCCAACTCTACCCAGCCCGAGGCATGCAGCCGGGGAAAGCAGTGTGGACAAAGAAAGTCATTTGCACCGCTAGAGTCAGGAACTTTCAGAGAAAATGTGGAGGAATCTAAGAAGACTTAGGTACCGTGGGCCGGGGGTTCCAGAATACAGTGGGAATGGCTTTTGAGGAGGGGAAGCAGAAAGAGGTGAATCAGTATGAGACCCTGTGAAGAAGTATAGACTGGTGGGGGAGAAAGGGAAGATGGTGGCAGAGATGGCCTCTCAGGCAGTATGACAGAACCAGATTTCATGTCGTCCACCTCTCCCTGGGCACACAAGCACCACTAAATGTTCTGACCTTCCTGGTAGGTATAATGGGGATGCTGTCTGGATCATGGCTAACACATGTGAGCAGAGGTGGTCTATGCCACTTTCTAGCTTGGCAAAGGTCCCATGTGTCCTTAGTATAATAGCATCATGACACAGAGAGGGCAAGGATCCCCACATCGATCCTAAGGTAGAGCTTCCAGGGAGGGCCACCCTGACCTGCATCCGATGGCAGAGCCACCGGAACTGGAGCTGATACAGCAGCACAGCCTGCCCATGTGACAACCTCAGACGCATGAGTGAGAGCCTGGGTGGGATTTGGATGGGCACAAGGTTTCCATGGGAGTCAATTCTCTGCTGACTGGGCTAGCAGAGGAGGGAGATGTAGGGGAACGGTAGAGGGGAGAAGGAAAAAATAAGAAGGCTGGAAGGCTCAGGCATGATTGGAAGGACTCAGCCCTAGCAGGGCTGACCAGGCTCCAGCTTCACCTGCCCACTTCTAAACATGGGACTGACCCACGGGCTCCTCCACCTCCAGAGATTACTGAAAAATTAAAAAGAAAAAAAGGGGGGGGGGGATTTGTGGTTCTCAGTCTACCACAAGTTGCTGTGGGAACAAGGACATTTAGCCATGTCTCCATCCCTCCGAGATGATCAGTTTATTCTTTATTCATGCCATGATCACACAGGGAGCCATGAATATATCCCAGACCCTTTGCCTGGTGCTAGAATTACCAGCAAGCAGGGCAGTCCCCCACCCTCTGACTGATGTAGTCCCCCCAAAAGGGAAAGCGCTTTGGGGAAACACAATGCCCTTAGATGTTCTTGCTGGAACATTCAGGTGCCGGCCCCTATTTGCCTGGAGTTCTCTGCAGCCAGGGGTTCTGCCATAGTTTCTAAGCTCCTCGGATGCCTCTGTGTTGAAGGCTTGGTCCTCAACCTTAGGTCCTGTCGGGAAGCGGGGAAACCTCCAGCCCAGCCGGCTCTGTGGGATAAAGTTGCGTCACTGGGGGCGCACCCTGAAGGGGATTTTGAGATCCCAGCTGGTCTCTCTCTTGCATCCCGGCCACCATAAGGTGCACTATTCTTCTCTACCACACGAGACCTCCCGTTATAGTGTACCTGCCGCCACAGGCCCAAATAAGCAAAGCCCCTGACCAGCAGCTACAGCCTCTGAAGCCCCTGACCAGCAACTACAGTCTCTGAAGCCCCTGACCAGCAGCTACAGCCTCTGAAGCCCCTGACCAGCAGCTACAGCCTCTGAAGCCCCTGACCAGCAACTACAGCCTCTGAAGCCATTAAACTTAGTCTCCGAAGTTGATTTTCTCAGATATTTTGTCAGGACGGTGGAAAGCAAACCTGTGGCCCTTTCTCGGGGGAAGTATCCTCTTCTCTGGTCCCTTCTGGGATGGTTTAGGATGAGAAGATGTGATGCCTCTCAGCTGGGGGCAGGCTCTCCTAACACGCCTGGCATGCGCAAAGCCCTGGGTCTGGTCCTAGCACTGCATGACACTGGCCCCAGCGTTAAGGAGACAGGCAAAGGATCAAGAGTTAAAGGCTGTCTTCAACTCTATGGAAGTTTGAAGCCAGCTTGGGCCACGTGAGACCTTGTTGCAAAAAAATAAGAAGAGGACAGGGGAGGGGTGGGGCTTTGAATGCTAGGCTGCTGGGTCAAGTCCACTTGTGGCCAAGTCTACGTTAACCTGCATCGCTGTCCCTCTCAGAGGAATAACTGAGGATCCAGGAGAGGGATAGTACAGTAGCAAACTTTACAAATGACAGAGTCTGCCCTGGGGGAACCCTAACCGGGTCTGGAGCTACTGATGAAGCCTCTGGGGTCCCCAACCCGCCATCCCATCTCACCCCCACCCACCTCCCCTCCTTTCCTGGCACCTCTGTCTGCACAGCCTCCCTCCTGTCCCACATGCCCTCCCCATCACTCTCCCTGCTCCTCAGGCCCCCTCAGTCTCTGCCTCCTTTTCTCTCTCCTGCCTGTCTCAGACTCTCAGCGCGTCCCCTCTTCTGCAATCAAATCAACAAGTCCTTATTGAGTATGAGCCCTGCTTTCTCTGCCTTGCCCTGGCCAGTTCCCCGGCTGCTGCCCTGTAACCACCTCCGCTCCCCAGGAAGCAGCTCCCCACAGGGCTGTCAGTCAGCAACAGGACCAGAGGACAAGGAACGGAATGTGTCCCTCACCCAAATTCCAAAAACCAGTCAGCAGGCCTCCTCTCCCTGGGCTCCGCCTCCCTCCAGGCAGCCCAGGGAGCTTGCATTATTTAGAGAAATTATTTAGCATTCTGCTTCTGTCATTCTTGCCATGGCATCAGGCCCTGATATGTGATAAAAATATCAACGTTAAATCGACTCTGACAACTGCTGTTTACTTGCAATGTTGCTGGAGCTGGGACCTGAGTTGACAGCTCCTGCAGGACCCGAAGTGCCAGCGGCGGCAGCCACAGCAGCTCCTGTGGAAAACTCTCAGGCTCCCAGTGCTTGGTGGCTGAGAGGGGTAGCCTTGGGGGACCTGTGCCTCAACCACCCTACCTCGGGTCAACGCCACTTTCCTTAAATCCCTTACTCTAGAAAGTATTGATTTTTGGCCCCTATAGAAAGTTCTGGCAAAACCACTACTGAGGCCCAAGAACACACACGGCCTTCTGTGAGTACCAGGTCACACAAGGACATTTGTTCAAGCTCATGCCCATTCTAGCAGATGCAAATCACATCCTCACATTACAGATTTGAATGCTGAGGCTGGAGAGGGGAAAAAGTTGAGCAGTTTTCCACAGTAGCAAGCAGGGAGCCTAGGGCAGGCCTGAGGGGGAAGGGGGTCTGTCTACCTCCAGCCCATGGTACCACAATAATGAACCGGCAGATGGCATCCAGTGTGCAGGGACCTGGTTCCATCCTGAGCCACTGAGCAGGGCTGAGAAGGGTCTCTGAAGGCAGATAAAGACAAAGCTGTCTCCCTGGTATCTCATTACTGGCTTGGGTGGCCAAGCCATGGCCCCAGGAGATGGAGAGTGGGCAGCCTGACCTCCTGTAAGGGTGCAGGATGAGAGGTACCTCCTACTCCCCAGATCTGTACCTCCAAGGCTAGGTGTGTCCCTTCAGCAAATCTAGGGGGGAAGAGCAGCCTTGAGCTGCAGGAACAGGGGAAAGGCCCTAGTAACAGCAGAAGAGACACAGGAAACAGCTGTGCTTTCCCAGGACACTCAGGTGACCACAGCCCTGCTTGTGTGCCTCCTTTCCTGGGGACAGAACCGAAGTCTGAGCACTTAAAGACTGCAGCAAACGGCTGCTAGTGGACCCAGGCTAGAGGGTAGTGATGGCCTCCGGCGGGTGTCTCCACGATATAGACGGTGGTCCTGGGAAGAGACCTCACCTGGTTCTCGAGAAGAGGACTTAAGGTTCCAGACAGTACAAAGTCAAAGTCAACCTGTGCTGGGCATGCTAGCACATGCTAGTACATGCTAGTACATGCTAGTACATGCTAGTATGTGCATAATCCCAGCCAGCACTCAGAGGCCAAGACAGGCTGATCGTGAGTTCAAAGTCAGACTGGCTACATAGCAACCTCCCCATCAACCCTCCCAAAAAATTCAAGGACTTGGGATGTAGTCCAGTGGTAGAGCACGCAAAAGTCCTTGAGTTCAAATCCCAGCACCACAAGGGTGGGGGAGGGGGAGAAGAAGTCAGTCATATGGAGGGGGCCGCCAGCTCAGGCTACTGGGGCAGAGCTGTTTCCTTGAGACCCAAACGTCCAAGTTAAAGATGCCAAGAATGCCACCTGACTCTGTAGGGAGCTGGGCTCGCTGCTGAGTGTCATGCTTTAGAGAAATTTAGAACGGAAGTGTGGCCAGGATGACAATGAACTTCAGGTCACCCCATGGGAGGAACATGGTGGGAACTGGAGCCATCCGGTCTATGGGAAACTTACGGGATCCAACACTTAAGGAGCTGCTAGGAACGGCTCGGCCTTTGGGGCCTTTGCAGCGAGCGAGCAGGTTCTCACACAACAGTTAGGCTGACCGACAATATCCCTTGACGCTTTCCTGCCGGGGCTCACACAGACGTCGCTCCCCTCTGCATAGCTCAAAGGGGGAAAGGGAAGGACAAAAGTGTCCATGTCTGGAACTGACCACCCATGGGACTCTGACCACCCACGTGTCAGGCCTGCAGCGGAGCTCATAAAATATGCTTAATTTTAGGGCTCTGGGGAAGCGCATGGGTAGGAGGAGTGAGCTCCCTGTCACTGGCGGTATGGGAGTGAGTGATGACTGAGTGGGGGTTCAGGGGAGAAAAGCTGCTATAGGAAGGTTCAAATATTAGAAAGCAACCCGGCCGGTCGCTTTCACCTCAGATTTTCGAGATTCTGGGCCTCTTCCAGAGCAAGCCAGAGGGAAGAGGTCAGGCTGCTCCACACAGGCCACAGGCGCCTGTGCCGCAGTCCTGACTGCTCTGTGAAGAACTGGGGAGGCCTGTTTAGCCTCTCACAGCAGGGCTTCTGTGAGTCCACTCACTGCGCTGTGGGAGACCCAGACGACCCTGGGCTGCCACTGTCCCATTAGCCCCCCACCCCTGCCTAGGATAAAACCTCCAAATGGACTCATGAAAACCACCCAAATTGAGTTCATCTGAGCAGCAGAAAGGAGGATGGGTGCCATTAATTATCCCTGAGATGACCCTCAAGCATCATCCCCCAAACACAGCAGTGCACTCTGGGCACACTATGGCAATTAGCTGGGTGATATTTGGACACTGCTAAAACAAAGTGCCCGTTCTCTGCATAGAGGGCATATGAGGCATATGAGCCTCATATGAGGCATATGAGAAGAGAGCTTCCGGTTGGTCCTGCAAGGTTGTCCCAGCATGGCTGATAAAGGGCAGGGACTGGAGAGTCACAAATACCTGACCTCTGCTTGCTGTCTGTGTGGCCTCAAGCCAGTTATTTGACATCTCTGAGCCTCTATACCCTTAGCTGGGGTGTAGCTCAGAGGCAGAGCCGTTGTTATAAAGCCCTGAGTTCTATTCCTAACATTGCAGAAGCAAAACACATAAGCTTTTTAGAAGGATTTCCTACGACAATAGGTAACACTGGCTTGTACACCCTGTGAGGCCTAGGGAAGTCACTGTACATGGAAAGCTTCCTTCTCTCTCTGTAATAGTTTGTCTCCAGACTCTCATGACTAACACTCCAGGACTTAAATACTCTCATCAAAGCCTGCTGTGTCCAAGACAAGCCAACTCCAAACGCAGGACCTTGGCATAGTGATCATGCCCCTCCATCAAACCCAGACACCACCCCTGCAAATGCCCATCAACCCCCTGCCTTGAAATCCCACAAGACCCAAGAATCATTAGCTTTTGATTTATGAAACATTTCAATATCCCTAGGCAAGTGCCTTCTACCTGTGCCTTGTACTAAAGACAGCTCACTTCTAGGAAGATAAAACGCCTCTAATGGTCTCTTTCTCCCTTACAATATTGACCACGATGGAATGAGGCTGGGTGTCTCGTCTGCAAACAGCCAGCACGTAGCCAGCTGGTCTGTAAGTGTCAGCAAGGACAGGGAGAGAGTCAGGCTGGGAATGGAGCTCAGCGGTAGGGCACTTGCTTGGTTTGCGGAAGGCACCAGCTTCCATTTCCAGCACCATAAAAACAGGGAGGGTTCCTCTGGTTCCAGGTCAGGGACTAGGAAGGCCAGTCGAAGGGCAGACTGGAAGGGCACACCAGACGGCATCATGGCTCTGCTTTACCGAGTATGACAGTTAACACTGCCGGTCAATTTGTCGAGATCTAGAGTCAACTAGGAGACAAACCTCTAAGCATATCTGTGAGGGAGTTTCTAAACTGAGTTAATTGAGGTAGAAAGGTACACCCTAATTTCGAGCACCATGCTGGGGTCCCAGAATGAACCAAAAAGAGAATGCTGAACTATACTCGGAAGATTTCCTATGTCCCGACCTGCCGGTGGTCGGAACAAATCTCTCCCACTCCCATCCCCCAAGTAAACATATAGAGGCTTGTATTAATTATAACTTCATGGCAGTGACTCAAGCTTTTTGCTAGCTAGCTCTGATATCTTAAATTAGCCCATAACCATTAATCTATGTATCGCCACATGTTCCATGGCTTTACCTGCGTCCCATTACATGTAGCTCCTTGGGCGGCTCCCTGGCGTCTCTCCCTGCCTTCTTCCTGGCTCTCTCTTTGAATTTCCTGCCTGCCTCTAAGCTGCCTTGCCATAGGCCAAACGGCTTTATTTATCAACCAATCAGAGCAATACATATTCGCAACATACAGAAAGACGTTCCCCCATCACTGAACATCAGCGTTCATCTCTCCCAGCTTCCTGACTGAGGATGTAATGTGACCAACCGCCTTGTACTCCAGCTGCCATGCCGTCCCTGTCATGATGAATGTACCCCCAAATCGTGAGTCAAAACAAACCCTTCTTTAAGTGACTTTTCTCAGGCATTTGTCACAGCTGTGAGAAAAATAACCATCGCAAGGACCCACCTGCCATTTCCAGCCCACCCCTAGTTGAAGCTAGAGACCTGAGCACTCTCTCTCTCTCCAACGTGGATGTTCTCCAAGCATCCTATGCCATGTGTGCCGGCCCAACCCGCCCTCTGCACCCTTCCCTGATGTTCCACAAAGCCCACCTCTCTGGGTTCTGTCCACCTAGCTCCCTTGCTCTCTGCGTCCCTGGGAGTTCAGCATAGGAGACTGATGCAAGAAGCTGGAAGGTGGAAAAATGGGAACGGCTGGGCTGTATCGCCTGCCCTAGCTTCGTGTCTGTTGCTGTGATGGAATACTCCGATGAGAAGCAACGTAGGGGAGCAAGTGTTGATTTTAGCTCCCAGTTGCAGGCTACAGTCCATCCTAACAGCGTTCATCCATCCTAGCAACGTTCACGGCGGCAGGAACTTGAACAGCAAGAGCAGAGAGGAAATGAAGCCATGCATGCTTACTCATGTCCAGTCCACATTCTCTTTCTTATACTGACTGGTGCCACACACAGAGGGCTGGTTCTTCCCACATCAATTCAGGTAAACAAGACAATCATCCATAGACCTGTCCATAGGCCTACCTAATCTAGATAATCCCATACCAAGACTCTCTTCCCAGTTGATCCCAGATTATGTTAAATTGACCATTACAACTACCACACCACACTACAGCACCCCCTCTGAGCTCTCTACAGAAGTTGAAAGCCCTACAGCCACAGCCGTTTCTCCCCAGCTTCTCGGGCCTGGCTGATAAGCCCCTCCCCATTTTCTTGGTAAGCCCCTCCCCATTTTCTAAGACCCAGGGTACTTCTCCACCCTTGCTGGTTGTCTTTCTCCTGCCCACATCTCTGCAAAGAGCCCTCTGTCCCTAACAAGAACTACCTGCTCTCCCATTAAGTCTGCAGTAAGTGCTCGGTTCCAGTGATGTCACAGTGCCCAAATCAGATGGGGATACATGCGTAGAGATGGGGCAGGGTTCAAAGTGCTGGGGGGAAGGGTCTTAGTGGGTGTGCTGGGCACTGTTGGTCCCTCAAAAAAAAAAAAAAAAAAAAAAAAAAAAAAAAAAAAAAAAAAAAAAAAGCCCGAGGAACTAGGTAGGGTTTCGTTTGCTTAACTTATGTATACATCCAGAGACAAACTTTCTCTACCAGGAACTTCGTGGATTTTTGGCCTCTTCAGAAGTTTGGGGAAATATCTGACTTGCCTACTGGAGTCTTCAAAAGTCCCCAGTCCAACTCACCAAGAGCTGTAGGTGTGGTTGCCAGCAACATCACCATTTCTCCCAAGGGGCCATTGGCTTGGAGGAGGGCCAAGGGAGCAGAGGCCCAAACAATATTCATCATCGTCTGCTACCAGATGGGACAGGTGTCAGCAGACAGGCTAAAGTCACAGGTGCTAAGTAAGGACAGGATTCACCTGAGTCCCTCTGTTTCACAGTACAGTTCTACCAAAGAAGGGCCTGTGGAAAGGACTGCTATGGCTCGGAGAGGAACTGTCAGGATTAATTTCTAATACTTGCTGGCATCAGTAATCTGGTTATTAAAAAGAAGAAATAATAAAATAACAAGCGGAACTCACACCAGCTGAGGATGCCCCCTCCCCTGAGCAAGTATACACACACACACACACACACACACACACACACACACACATGCACGCACACACGCACGCACACACACATGCATGCACTCACACACATATGCACACACAGGCATACAGGTACACACACACATGAACACACGCACATACATACACGTATGTGTGCACATACACAGCTGCTGTCTAGGAAAGCCCACAAGGACAGCAATGACTACTAGGACCCCTGACTGCCAAGGGTGGAGGTGAGATCAAGGGGAGGGCTATTTCCTTAGCCTCAAAAGAGAATTATTTACAAGAGATGACCAACCTAAATAAAGCAATCTAGAGCCAAACTGCAGGGGAGGGGATCCTGGGCCACTGAAAATGAATATTAAGTAAGTTAAAATGCACCCGAAATGATTCCGGAATCTAATTGAATGTTGTCATGTAGATCTCACATTTGAATATAAGCAGATTATAAATTGTACTCCAAAGACTTCAAAACCCACATATTGCCATCAGGCAAGCTGACTTCCAGCAGGAAAGGTTACAGAAAGGCCATCTGACAGTCAACACACTTATAAGGAGCCTACTGAGCACTGAACACAGACTCTGGGACATCAAGTTGAGTAGCTGTGGCCACTTCCCTAAGCCCTGTCAGATGCAGGAGCAGCAGCCAGTAGCCCTGTGTGTACTAGCAGGGTGCCATTAAGGTCTGGAGCAGGGGACAGCACCTCTGTGTACCAAACCAAAGGGACAACCAAGATGGTCACACAGGGAAGGGCTTCTAAACAGAGATGTGTTAAAAGCATCCCAGGCTTAGATGCTGCTCCGGTGGGAAAGGGTCGAGCACATCCAAAGAGCAGCAAATGACCTAGGCCAAAGCACCATGGGAGGGGAGCCATAGGAACTAAGCCAGTGGGGTCTAGATCACCATGGCTTTTGAAGGCCAGGCTGAAATGTTCAGATGTCTAAAAACAAGTGCCAAGCTGGCAAGACCATGAGACGTTAAATCCATGGTTTTGAGGGTGTTGTGTGTGTGTGTATGTTTATTTGTTTGTTTGTTTGTTTTAGAATCTGCTATGTAGAGACCAGGCTGGCCTCAAGCTTGTGGTGAGCCTCCTGCCTCTATCTCCTGAATGCTGGGATTATATGTATATGCCATCACACCCCACCCTAAATCCATGTTTCAGAAAGACACATTAGGAGAACAAAGCCTGCTGCTGTTGAGACTGCAGGGTCCTGAAGGGCAGTGAGAGCCAAGGATTCCTTGGGATCCCTTCTCCACTTGGACAGATGTATTAACCAAAGATGAGAACTCATGAGACAAGCCACAGAAGGTCACAGTTTCAGGGGTCCCAGAGGGAAACCATGCCCTCCTTTCCTATCAGTGGCCTGAACCAGGTAAAGCTGATAGGTAAAGAGACAACCCAATTAAGTGGGTTTCTAGGTCATAGAAACTTGTGGCTGGCCCAAGGTGTGGTGTGTAGCTGTCTGCTCTGGAAGAGACAGGGGATGGAAAGAACAGGAGGAGAAGCCGGCAGTGCTCACGATAAACATACAAGCCCAAACCTGTCTGTCCCAGGAAAAGGTCAGGCCAACAAAGGTTCTTGAGGCACTAACAGACAGTGGATTCTTTGTCGCTTGACTCCAGAGAGAAGTAAACTGGACAGACAGGCACACGGCTCTGTGGGACAAACAGCAGAGAGGGAAACAGCCGAAACTGTGTCTAGGAGCTCCTAGAAATGAGAGTCACGAAGGGGCTAGAGAAGCAACCCTTGCTGGTGCCTGGACTCACAGGCAAGAAGGACCTGGGATGGGAGATCAAGGAAGCCTAGAACACAACTTCATTGTCAGCTTGACTGGGTTTAGAATAACCATGAAGACACACCTCTGAATGTGCCTGTGGGGATGTTTCCAGAAAGGTTTAACTGAGGAGAGAAGATCCAATCAGAATGCCAGTGTCACCATCCCATGGGCTGGAGCCCTGGGCTGAATAAAAAGGAGAAGGCAAGCTGAACACCAGCATTGTCTCTCTCTGCTTCCTGACTGCAGATGCAATGTGACTCCCTGCCTCATGCTCCTGCCTCCATGCTTACCAACCGTGATGGACCACATTCTCAAACCATGGACCAAAATAAACCCTCTCTTCCTTAGTTGTGTTTGATGGGTGTTTTGTCACAACAGGAAACGCATTAGCACATCACTTCGAGTGTGCTCTTGGTGTGCACAGGAGGGAGGGAGCCTTTGTCTCCAGGTGTTTGTATAGACTTCTACCATCAGGCCTACAGACATAGAGATAACCTTTAGGAATCCAGGCTGAAAATGAATGTAGTGGGGAGGAGTCCAGTAGGATCATCAGCACCTCTGGGGAGGCAGTTTCCTCAAAGGAAGTCCAAATACATCATCGACAGAAAAAGTCAGCAGCAGCAACCCTTGACAAGGAACCATCAGAATCAAGAGACTGTACAACACATCATCTACAATGTCTAATTGCTGATGATTGTACAAC
>CABHPQ010201473.1:0-38805 GCA_902168405.1 Peromyscus aztecus
AGACAGCTCTGGGAAGGGATGTACTGTCCCCTCAGAGACAGCTCTGGCGAGAAAGTAAGACCCCCAAGGACAGTACTGAGGATAAGAAAAGAGGGCCACAGGTCTCAAGAATTGGGTGTGAGTGTGCTGGGGGAGGGGCTGTACATGTGCACATATGTATAAAAGCTAGAGGACAACCCTAAGACAGGATCTCTCAGGGGCTGGAGAGATGCCTCCGTGGTAGAGATCACCTGAGCTCAGTTCACAGTGCCCTGATGTCTCACACAAACAGCCTGCAACTCCAGTTCCAGGAAATCCAACACCTTCTTCTGACTTCCATGGGCTTTCTGCATGTACATGGTGCACATACATACTCAGGCACACACATATAAAATAAATAAATAAATAAATAAATAAATAAATAAATAAAGTATTGAAAGACAGGGTTCCTCATAGGGCTGACTGGTCAGTGACTCTAGGAACTTATCTATCCCTGTGACCCCAGGCCTGAGATTCTATCACACATCACTATGTTTGGTATTGTGTTCTGGGGATTAAACTCAATTCTTACACTTGCAAGGCAAACATTTTCCCAACCCAACCATCTTCCCAGCTCTATCAAGGCTTTCTGAAGCAGGGGCCAGAACACACTGTGTCTGGAAGTGGGAGGGTGGCCAGGCCGCTGGCCACAAAGTTACAGACTCTCAGAAGAGAGGCTAAATCTGGCCCACAATACAGCCTGAGCTGGTATATGTCTTAAGCCTGAGCATATGGTTTTTGGAAAGTGTGCCTGAGCCCTGGTAAGGTGTCACGTGACTTTCCATGTGACCTTTGACAGGTCACTTTCCCTTCGTGCTGACACTCACCAGACAGTGTAGTTTGGATAAAAACGAACTCTGAACTAGACACTCTCGCGCCTCCCTTCCCCAGCACTGTGGGGGCAGATCCATCGACCCCCCATCACAGCTGCTGGACCTTGGTAGCTCCCAGCTAAGTTAGCCCAACCCTGATGGGGAAGGAACCAGCCATCTGGAGTCTGACAGCAGGAAAGACCTGCCCAAGGGGACTCAACACCTCCAGGTGTTGAAATTAGGCCCCGAGGGCTAGGGGACCTGGCTCGTGTTAGGATACTAGCCTAGCACGCACAAAACTCAGGGTTCAATCCCCGGTACCAGAAAGAGAAAAGAAAAAGAGAACCAGGCTATGGGGAAAATGATGAAAATCCACAGATAAGACCCTTAGTTTCTCTCCCACCCTCTCCTCTGCACACACCCCACCCCACCCCAACCTCCTCCTCCAGAAGAGTTAAGTCCGATTAAAGACACATCTAGACCCCAAATTACCTCGTTTTAAAAACTGATGCCACCTGGACCAGAAGGCAAATGTTCTCATCAGGACTGAATACGCATGTACAGCCAACCTCGAACGCCTAGGCAGAGTCATCAGGACTGAGTACGCACGTACAGCCAACCTCGAACGCCTGGGCAGAGCTATGCGCTAGGTTTCACGAGCACACATTAATATGCGGCCTCGGCCATGAGTGTGTCCATGTGTGAGTCTTTTGTTCAACGTGTTCCCGCTCGGGCAGGTCCCTCCGAGGTGCATGTGCCTTGGTGGATCCCTGTGAGAGTGTGAGCGGTACAACAAGTCAAGAAACATACACACGTCACCATATGGGCAGCGGGAGCTTGTGGACTATCGTGGCTGAGATCTTTCTTACTGTCTAGGAGAGTCGGGTCACAGCACTGCCATATGGCTGCCGTGCAAACCATCCCCCAGTCATGTCTGTCCTTCCAGACACCACTAAAGTAGAGACTGAATGAAGTTCCCCCCACCCCCCACCCCCGGCTACTCCTTCAGCCATAGACCATGTGCACCAGCTCCCTGCACACACACAGATGTGTTAGGGAGGGCATTTCTGAATCAGTGGGCTGTACTGTCCTGCTGTGAGACCCAGAGAGAAAGGTAAATTTATTCTCTCTGCCTCCTACCCCCTTTCATAAGCATTCTGCCTTTGACCATCAAAACTCAAGGTTCTCCATATTTTATATTCCTGAACTCACAGCGGCCTCAGAACACTCAGGCCTTTAGCTTCATATTGAGAATTATGCCACTGTCTGCTGGTTCTGCATTCTTCAGAGCTGGACTGTGGCACGCTGATACCTTCTCTGTCTTTCAGCTTACAGATAGATTATCGTGGGAGCCAAGTTCTCAAATACATATACATACATATCATATATGCGTCATACATACACACATCCTATTTATATAAATACATATACATGTACACACACATTACACACATGTATAGCCTACTGAATATCCTATTAGTTCTACTTCTCAAGTGATCGGAAGTTATCTTCTGTGTCACGTGTCTCATTTCTTCCAAAATACACTACAGATGTATCAATGACCACAGTGTGCCCACCAGGGCTTCGGAGGCCCTGACCCGACTTCTGCAGCCAGCTCAAGACTGGCAGACTCTCAGGCCAAGGCGGCCATATCTAACGACTGCCCGGTTGTCAAGCTGACTGTCTCCACACAGCCCTAAGCATGCCATCCCTTGCTCCTTGCTCCCTGTGACCACAGCATCTCCACCTGGAGGGCAACACCATTTCTGGGGAGACTTCTGAACTACTAACTTTATTAAGATTGATTTGGCCTGCCCGCCATTCTGACAGGTCCAAAAGCAAACACGGTAGGCCATGGGGGAGATTTGGTCATAATTACCATCTTTAATTACTGCTAAAACATCAATTGCTCTTGTTCAATTAGCAGTGCGGTTTCAGGCATGGCAAACTTTGCAACACAAAATAAGCTGAAAATTGATTTCTGAACACTTAATGCAGATCTGAAATTGCTAACCTGATAAGGTTGTCATAGAAGAGCCAACGTGGCCAAGGAGGAACTTTGCAGAGCTGTAATTGCCTCGGTAGGAAGATTAATAACGTGTATACTTACATCTTGTTCATCAAGTAGGAGGTATTCGTGGGGGAACCAGGAGAGGTGGATATGTGGAGCAGGAAGGCAGAGGGAGGGTGTTAACAAGGAGACTGGCAATTAGGCAAGAGAGAGCAGCAGCCTGCACCCAATGGTCCGTGAATGAGGACACGGCCCTCCGGGATGGCACACAGGAGGGGCGACTGCCTGGGCCGACTGCCAACAAAAAAAAGACCAATGCGAAGCAGGTGGGTTCTGTCTTAGACAGGTCCCAGGCACCTCCAATCCCTCTCCAAGCCCTGAGAAGGGAGCTCCAAGGTCAAACCCATGCAAGCTTCTTGGCAAGGGAAAGGTAGAATGTGATGGATGGGGGAGCAGCAGCTGGACCCCAGGATGCCATGGCTGCTCTGCTACAGTGCTCACCATCCCTTGTTCTGATGCCTGGGTCTTCCTGCCATGGGGCTGAGTGGACTGCCGAGTGTGTCATGGAAGGGTGAACAAGGAAGCATTTTATGAGCTACCAAGAGTTCCATGCAGTGTGCAACTGCGAGCCTCGTTATCATGGTTACGCCAAGCCTGTGGGGGGTGTGGGGAACAGGGAGAGTCTGAATAGCTTTGGAAAAGACCCTTCCCTCCTCCGATTCCTGTCATTTAGGTGGAGGGAAATGAAGAAAACATTCCATTTTAAGTTTATGAAACTAACATCATCTGAGCACTGATATGTGCCAGGAATGAAGAAAAGCACTAGGGAGGTGAGGGTAAATAGATGAAAAAATAGATGGATAGATACAGAAGGAGAAAGAGAAGTGGAGGAGGAGAGATTATAAAGATGATAGGTGAATAGATAGATAGATATATAGATAACAGAGAGTTGATCATTAATAATATGTATATATGAATAGAAAGATGGATGAAAAGAGATAAAGATGCATAGACAAAGGTAGAGAAAGAGAGAGATAGAGGATCAGTTTGACTATGTCATCATCATAAGGTGGTAAGCAGCAGATGAGAGACATTAAGACTTGACGGGGTTAAGTTATTGACCCCAAAGTCAGGCACCTACTAAGTGACAGAGCTAAACTTCAAACCCAGACCTCTCTGATGTTAGAGACAGTACACTCAAGCTCTGATCTCTGCCCAGAAGCATCCTTTGAACTCCTTGGTGCCTGTCACTGGCCTGTGCTGAGCCTGGGGCAGACATGAGCAGGATCACAAACATCCTTGTCCTGCAGACGTAGAAACAGACACTCATCCAACCAAGCAGGCCATGAACGTGGCCTGCAAACCAACCCAGATGCATGTCCAGACCATGAATGAGACATACTTACTAATGCTGGCATTTTTGGAACCAGATTGTCACTAGGTCCTGTCATCTCCTTAGGTACAGACACAGCATTGCAGATCCAAATTTTAATGAGTATCTACTGGCCCAACCCAGGCCCAGGGAAAGAGAGAAGATGGCTTTCCAGATACTCACCCTCTAGATGAACAGGGACGGAAGAAGCTTACAGGTGTGAGCCCTCAAAACCAACAGAGCAGTCAGAGAGGCTGCCCAGAAGAGGCGATATCTGAGCAGGTTTTGCAGATGGCCGGGAGCTAGCCAGGCAGATTCCCAGAGGGCTATATTCCACTTGGCATCTCTGTAACCAAATGCACAAGGCTGCAAGCTGCCCTCCGACCTCCACATGCACACTGTGGCCTGTACACACTTCCACATACGCACACAAGCTCATGTAAAGTAAGTGAACAAATGTTTAAAAAAGTTAAACTAAAAAGATACATAGATAGAGATACCGAGGAAGTGGTTACTAGTGTAGTTTGGGTAGGAAGAAACTGAGAAGTCAAGGCACCTAAAAGTTACAGAAGAATCCAGAACAAAGTCTACCTTTGATAAAGTTATCGTAGATATATGAGCTGAGGCCAAAAGGCCAGGGAAGGTCTGTGAAGGTCAACTGAGTACAAAAGGATGCTGAGAGCAGGGTTGGGGTGCAGTCAGGTGACAGGCCATTTGTTAGAAACAGTGAGGACAAGAATGCGGGCTGCCAGTGGCAGCCATCCTGAGCCTGTCCTGACATGACCGAGACAAGAAGAGTGTAGCGTGAGGAGTCCCATTGAAAGTCGCCTTTGCAAGAGGCAGTCCATCTAGGAAGTGGACCAGGGAAGGGCTTGTCTGTGGCGGCCATTGTCAGTTGTCCAGTGAGATGGAAACCATGTTAGACCTCACACTGATGTCATCGTAGGAGAAGCCCTGGGGGCTGGAATACAACCCAGGCCCGTGACATCCCGTCCCAGTCCAAAATGTCATACAATCAGATGACCCCAGAAATTTCCCCTTCATCTAATGACAAATCAATGATCACAAAATAACCATCATAGGGCAGGAGGCACAACAGCTCATGGGCTAGAGAGAATCTGAGTTCAGCTCCCAACACCCATACCCAGCAGATCACACTTGCCTGTAACTTCTTTTCCAAGGGATCTGTCACCCTCCACTGGCCTCTGTAGGCACTGTGCCCAATGAGAACAAATCCTCACACATACACATAGTCAAAAATAATTTTTTTTTAAAAGAAGAGGCTGTGGCTATAGCTCAGGGAAAAAACAGTTATCTTGCATATTTAGAGCCTGTGGTGGTTTGGATGAGAACGGCCCCCAGAGGCTCATATATTTGAACATTTGGTCCCCAGTTGGTAGAACTATTTAGGAAGGATCAGGAGGTGTGGTCTTGTTGGAGGAGGTGTGTCACTGTGGGGTGGACTTTAAGGTTTCAAAAGCCTAAGCCAGGCCCAGTCTCTCTCTCTCTCTCTCTCTCTCTCTCTCTCTCTCTCTCTCTTTCTTCTGTTGCCATGCTCCCTGTCATGACGACCATGGACTCACCCTATGAAAATGTATATAAGCAAGCTCCCAGAATGTTTTATTTCATAAGTTGCTTTGGTCATGGGGTCTCTTCATAGCAACAGAAAAGCAACTACAACAGAGTCCTAGACTCAATCCCCAGAACTGCAAATAAACACATATTTCTAAAAGAGAGAAAGACAAAGCATAAATAGTTCTTGAACATTTTTGACAAGGAGGAGAATGTTGACATAGAGAAGATGAACATAATACCGCAGGAATTTTAAGCACCCAGTGAAATAATTACTTCCATAAACCAAGAGTACAAAAAAAGGGTATAAATGTACCTTAAAATTCAGAAGATGAGCACATGACATATATCATAAGATGGCACTTCTCAGAAAAAAAAAAGTGCAAGAAAAAATGAATAGAAAACCAACAGAGAGAATAGGGGAAGACAGAGGACAGATTTGGAAAAGGCAAGAGAAATTAGTAGGAATGCATAAGAAGTTAAGAGAGAGAGGCTAGGGGATGACTGGGTGGGCAAGAGCAGTTGCTCTGCAAGCATGAAGATGTGAGTTCAAATCCCCAGCACCCACCTGAGACCTAGGCATGGCCATACATGTAAGCAAGCACCTGGGACCCCAGTACTATGGAGACTAGAAAGAAGAGAGTTGCTGGGGCTTGCTCCAGATCCAGTGAGAGACTGTTTCAAGAGAGTAAGTCAAAGAGCGATAGAGCAGGATGTTTTCCTTCAGCCTTCCTGCATCTACCTGTGCATACATGTACACATACATCTCTCTCTCTCTCTCTCTCTCTCTCTCTCTCTCTCACACACACACACACACACACACACACACACACACACACAAATATAAGAAAGAAAATGATAGTTGTGAAAAGTAGACAATCCTACACACAATTTATAACCCTGCAGAAAAAGCAGACATTTAAAAATAATTTATTATCACTTTCCAAAAACAAGAAAGAACAGAATCACAGACTGAAGAGGCCTATTGTGTCCCTGGAAAACACTGGCATGAAATGATCACATCTCATAATGGAACAAACTTCAAAGACAAAGAATCCTTTGGACAGACTAGATCAAATAGTTTTATACATGGGAGGTAAAAAAAAAAAATTAAGGTCATCTTAGAAGGCTCCACATCATGATACAAGGCAAAGGAATAAAAAGTGTAATCTAAGAATGCTGTTCCCAGGCAAACTAGCACAAGGCCAGCTCCAGTAGATATGCAAGAATGTGAGAACACCAGTCTATGAGCTCGAAGCAACATAAGGGGTAAATTCAAGATGCTGAAGGATGAATGCAAGAAAACAGCTAAGAAGAAAGGCACATTAAATCATCGGAACAAAGTCAGGCTACCTCTCCATCAGAGCAGAAATGGCAGCCACAGGACCAAATGCAGTGGTGACAACCTTAATCAGACAAAAATGCTACAGCTGATAAAAATGGGTTGGGGATAGCCGGGCAGTGGTGGTGCACACCTTTGATCCCAGCACTGGGGAGGCAGAAGCAGGTGGATCTCTGTGAGTTCCAGGCCAGCCTGGTCTACAGAGTGAGTTCCAGGACAGTCAGGGCAACACAGAGAAACCCTGTCTGGAAAAACCAAAAAATAAAAACATTAAAATTTTTTTTTAATGGGTGGGTGGCTAGCAACATTTTTGTTTAGAAATAATTGTTCAGGGACATTTGAAATGAGTCAAGTAAGCGATAGAAGTGCACACCCTTTAAAATGAAGAAACACAATGACAATGCAATCAATTAAAAGAAAATGGTGAGAAGTTAAAAATACAGTAATTTATTCTCAGAAAGGAGCCAAGAGGTATTAAGAAAAAGAGGTGTATAGACAGAAATGGATGGAAATATAGACACAGATACTACCAGGGGAAATTCAAGCCTTGCAAATGAGTAGAAGAAATGCATGTATAAACCTCGAGCAGATCAAGTAGAAAATAGAATAAAAGATTGAAAAACAATGAGGCAGCAATAAAACCAGAAAATATAACACAAAACTCGATTTGAACCAAAAAAAAAAATAGCAAAACCCAAACATGCCTGTTATATTAATTTATGTGAATTTTATCAGCAAAAAAAAAATGTACTCTCATTCTGGGTCAAAATTAAGCTAAAATTTCTTCTAGATCTTAAATGTACAATTACTTTGAGAGACTGGTTGCTCATAAGTGAACAAAAACAGCATACACATACAAAAAAAAATCAAGAAACACAATTTTTCAGGAGCTGGAAGACTGAACTTGGGATGGGTAGGGAGCTGGTAGCCAGTAAGCACTTAATGGCCAAGAATATTCATGCTTTAAATAGTGACACATCAACATATTTAAAGTAATAGCTCAGGAAACTCAAGGAGAAATTGGGACACAATAGAAGTCAAGGGTTATCACAGCTGATCACCTGACCAGGGCAGAAGTAAACAAAAATAATTAATAGAAGGGTGTGTGTATTAAAATAACTATGAATACATATGTCCTAGTCGGGGTTGCTGCTATGACGAAACACCATGACCAAAACCAAGTTGGGGAGGAAAGGGTTTATTTGGTTTATGCTTCCACATCATAGTCCATCACTGAAGGAAGAAACCAGAACAGGAACTCAAGCAGGGCAGAAACCTGGAGGCAGGAGCTGTCTTAGTTAGGGTTTTAATGCTCTAATGAGACACCATGACCATGGCAACTCCTATGAAAGAATACATTTAATTGGAGGTGGTTTCCAGTTCAGAGATTTAGTCCATTATCATCATGGCGGGAAGCATGACAGCACACAGGCTGACATGGTGCTGAAGAGGTAGCTGAGAGTTCTACATCTGGATCTGTGCCAGCAGGAAGAGAATGCCACACTGGGCCTGGCTTGGCCATCGGAGGCTTCAAAGCTGGCCCCCAATAACACACTTCCTCTGACAACACCACACCTACTCCAACAAGGCCACACTTCCTAACAGCAGTACCACTCCCTATGATTCCATGGGACCAATTACATTCAGACCACCACAGGAGCTGATGCAGAGGCCGTGGAGGGATGCTGCTTACTGGCTTGCTCCTCATGGCTTGCTCAGCCTGCTTTCTTACAGAACCCAGGACCACCAACCCAGGGATGGCCCCACCCATAATAGACTGGGCCCTCCCACATCAATCAATAACTAAGAAAATATTCTACAGGCTGGCCTCAGCTTGATCTTATGGAGGTGTTTCTCAGTTGAGGCTCCCTCCTCTCTGATGACTCTAGCTTATGTCAAGTTGACATAAAACTAGCCAGCACAACATATATATGTGTGTATGTGTGTGTGTGTAAGTATGTGTGGGTGAGTGTGTGTGTGTGTGTGTGTGTGTGTGTGTGTGTGTGTGTGTGTGTATGTATGTATGTATTCAGCTCAAAAGCCCTCAAAATAGGAAATTCAAACTCTGAAACCCTTCGGCTACAAAGAAAACCTCAGTATACTCCAGAAACTAGAAACTTAGAGGGACCATATTCTGAGGGTGTAATGTAATAAAAATAGAAGCTTGAAATAAAACCTTTTCACTCAGAACTTTTCATTCTCTCCTGTAAACAGCACTTGGAAAAAAGGAAATCAAAACTGAAATTTGAAAATGCTTTTAAAATAACCCTGGTAAAAATATTTTCTGTCAGAACCTCTGCTAAAAGAGTAAAATTGCAAAGTAAGACTAAAATAAATGAAGACAAATAAGCATTGAACTCAAGAAGGTAGAAAATAAGACAACAGACTTAAGCTACAAAAATGAGGCAGAAAGCCCTGGTTACTTGGATGCTGAGTTAAATGAGAGGGTTACACAATTAACACATGATCCAAAAGGTGATTACATGCTTTCTTCAGTCAATAAAATAGATAACTATTAACTATTCGCTAATCTCATCCAGCCGAAGACAGAAAACAGAACCATCTCTAAATAATAAAGCGCTTGGGGGGGGAGGGAGTGTAGAAAGTGACAGAAGGTAAAACAGGATGTGACGTTACTTGACTCACACAGAACATTTTCAGAACCTGGACAAAGTGATACATTTGCAGGAAAATGTAAACCAAGAAAACTAACCACAGTGGAGTTAGACAATTTAACAGAGGATTTTCTACAGAAACCAAGAACAGCTGCCAAAATGCTTGAGCCCTCCTCCCTGGAAGAGCCCCGAGGCCCAGGCGCGACACCATGGAAGAATTCTGAATTCTAACCAAGTCCTAAGAAACAAAGAATCCTGGTGCTGTGCAAACTCCTTCAGTGTGCACCGAAGGGTGGGGACAAGGAGACTAACCTTTTAACAACTGAAAATAGCGTAAAGTGGGTATGAGGACTCACACCTATAATTTCTGCACTGGGGAAACTGAGGCAGGAGGCTCATAAATTCAAGGTTACCTTTGGCTACAGACCAAGTTCAAGGCTAGTCTCAGCTACATCGTGAGACTCTGCCTGTGAACAAACATGAAGTTGAGAAGAGGGAGAGGAGAGAAGGAAGAGGAGGAAGAGGAGGAAGAAGAGGAGGAGGGGAAGAGAAGAAACTCTGCGTTACGTCTGCAACCGCACCCCTCAGGAGGCCGAGGCAGCAGGCTCAAGAGTTCAAAGTTAGCCTCGAGTTCAAGCTCATAGCTCAGGGTACAGGAGACCGTGTCTCGAGGAAAAGAAACGGAGGGAGCTGGGGAGATGGCTCAGTGAGTGAGAGCTCTACAAGCATGAGGACCTGAGTTCAAATCTCCACTGTGCGAGTTAAAAGTTGGACATGGTTGTATGTGCCTCTAGCCCCAGCACTAATGGTCGGAGCTTGCTGGTCGGCCAGCACAGCTAAGCGGGGAAGCTTCTGGTTCAGTGAGTGAGCCTCTCTCCAAGCAGCAAAGTGGGAAGTCATCAAGACACCCAACCTCACCGTCCAGCCTCAGCATACACCCACAGACTCACACGCATGCACACGCGCACACACGCACAACAGATGAGAGAAAGAGCAACACAATAGTAACATCGAAATGTAACAACATGAAAAGAAAGGCAACCCAATACCACTTATGACTACCACAACCAAACACTCTAGAAAAGGAAACTAACAGGACATGAAAAAAAAAAAATAGCCAAATTAAATTTCTCCAGCAATTCAAGAACGGTTATATATTTAAGCCATCTAGCGATTCAGCACAGCGATAGATCAAGTGAGGAGAATTCAGAGGCCACCTCATGGGCACTGGATGGACGTTTGAGAAACTCACACACAAACTGGACTTTGTGAAGCCGCTTATATGAAGTGGCAGTGAGTGATGGAAAGGACTGAAGATATTCTGTGCAATAACTGCAACAATGTTTAATGCAGAACGATCGTTTGACATTATCCCAATGTTGACACTCAGCATTTTTCAACACGGATGATTCCTTACTTGGAAAACATAATACGATCAACTTTTTGATGTTATACATGACAACAAGGTTTACTAAGTTGGCTGTTGATAAAGTAAACATACCAATATATTTATATTTTTAAAAAAAATAGCTGGAGGCTAGGGACACGGCTCGGTGTATAGAGTGCTCACCATGCAAGTGTGAGGACCAGAGTTCGGATCCCCAGAACCTGTGCAGAGCTAGGCATGGTGGCACACTTTTGTAATCCCGGCATCCCTACAGCAGGCATGATGGGAGCAGGAAGCAGGAGCCGTTCCAGAAGCTCAAGAATCAGCTATCCTCAATAACAAAATAAATCTTAATGCTCTGGTCTCATTTTTCACCAGTCAACTGCCATAAGGAAGTTCAATACCCCGTGTAGGGGGAAAATGGAGATTCAAGTTTTCTCTTTGTTGGTGGAAAAAGAATTTGATTATTTCCATGGAGTTCTCTCTTACCAGCTGGATATTTGACTCTTGGCAGGTTTCTTCCACTGAGTCTCAATTATATAGTCTCTCTCTCCCTTCCTCCCTCCCTTTCTCTCCCCCCTCCTCTCTTTCTGAATTATTTTCACATCAAAAGCGATGGCACATGCATGTGGTAAACACGGATGCCCCTCAAAGCTTAGCCAAACACCATGGCCTGTGGCTAACACCACACAGAATGTTCTAGCTACAGTTAACGTTGCTCAGGGACTCTGCTGTCTGGCGCCATTCCTCCTGGAGTGGGAAGAAGATCTGGGGTGTTCCAGAGACCCAGTCATGCCTTGAAGAGGCAGAGACCCAACCCTGTCACCACAAGTCCAAGACTTGCCTCCCCAGAAAAACCTCAGCCTGGGCTTGCCAGTATGTGGGGCAAGGAGATCAACCCCTGGTCTGAGGACCGACAACCACATGCAATGGACGTCCAAACCACACTCACTAACCATGACGCCCAAACTGCCTGCTTCCAGCTCTACCCCCAACTCATGGACCAATCCTCTGATCCCATCCTAGGTGGGGCAGTGAGAGATGCGTTCATAGGAGGAGGTTCTAGGGAAATGGTCCCTAGCTAGTACCCTGCTGCCACAGCTCCCCTGTGGCAGTGTCAGTCACCTAAGGACTTTCCTCCCTCTCTTGTCACCCCACCTGTGTGTGACACCAACACTCAAAAAGGCAATAAGAGCAAGCGCAAGAGAGAGGAGGCTTAGCTGGAAAAAGAAAAAAGTTCGCCTGTCTTTTGTTCTCAGCAGTCAGTTAAAAACAAAGTTAATTACAGCACACACACATACACACACATACACACACACACACACACACACACGTATGTATGTATGTATGTATGTATGTATGTATGTATGTGAAGTACTTGGAAATTAGCCTACCTAAAAATGCAAACAATTTTTAAAAATATAAATTATTAAAAAGTAAGGCTGAAGAAAATTCATAGAAAAAAAAGATCACCAAATTAATTTGTGAACTTAGTATAATTCGAATGAAATTCCTGGATGATTTTTGAAGTTAGTTTTCAGTTTATGAATCTGAGTGCTTTTTCTGTATATCATTTTTTTCCCTCCTCAGGGACTTGCTTATTCAAGTGTTTGCTTTCTGGGTTTTTCTTGATTTATTGAACACTTTATTAGAGTTGCAAATTTTTTCTTCTCATGTACACTAAAGTCGCCGGCTTTATTAATTAGCCTTTGGATCTTCTATGTCGGCCAAAGGCCTGTCTGCTAAAACCTTCATCTCTACCTGTGGTGCCCTTAGGAGGAAATAACTCTTAGGAGAGAGGGCTAGAGGAAGACAGTTAGGTCACTGGGGGAACTGGAGGCCACTGTGTCCTGAAGGGGATACTGGGACACCGGGACCCCACCCCCTCTTTGCTTCCAGGCCATTATGAGGTGAACCAGTCTTCCCTCCCAAGGGTTTCCGCCAGGGTGCCCTGCATCTCACAGCCAAAGGCCCTAAAACAATGAGGCCAGGTGACCATGGACCAAAACCTATAAAACTGTGAGCCCAAAGAAATCTCTTTCTTCTTGCAGGTTTGGTTTCTAGCAGGTTTTGTTACAGGGACAAAAAGCTAACCCTCTCTTAAAACTCTGCCTACGACCAGAAGCTCAAGGGCTTGCCTCCCGGCGCAATCGAGCCTGCCGGCTTATGTGCATGTTCTTCTTGTTTTACTAAGGTTGGAAACAGAGGTCGGACTTTTGTTCTTCTTTTTTCCAATACTTTTACATTTACCTATTAGTGTGCGCGTGCGCAGAGAGGTCCAAGGACAACTTTCAGAAGTGGATTCTCTGTTTCTGCCATGTGAGTTCTGGAAGTCAGACTCCTGCCGTCAGGCTTGGCAGCAAGCACCTCTCTCCCTCAGAGCCATCTGACTGTCCCTTCCTCTACTTTTCTACCACGTAACCACAGGAAATGTACTAGCCTGTGATGTAGGACACATTATCTGAGTTGTGCCTTCCTTCTCCTACTCCAGAGCTGTCCAGTTTCCCAGCCTCTTTTATGTGTCACCAAGTGGATGATTCTGTATTTTCTTCACAGCTGGCATCACAATTGCTCTTAGGGGAGAACTGTCACCGTTGGGAAGATGATCTTGACAAGTGTGCAATAAGAGTGAACCTTCTGAAGGCCTCAGTGGCCGTGGCACCAAAAGCTGGGGTGAAGGGAAAACCCCTCCTCCTCCTCCTCCTCCTCCTCTCCACGTGGGACTCAGAGGGAACCTGTTGTTGTCCATGCAAAAGGGAGGACAACAGAGAATGAATGTAGCATGAATCTTAAAAGGTTCTTATTAATAAAAACAAACCTGAGGCCAGTTATTGGGGTGAAATGCTGGAAGGTCAGAGAACCAGAACAAGCCACAGCTATCTCACCTCGCCAGTTCCTCAGCTGGTCTTGTTTCCTCAGACTGGAAGCCTCTATGTCCTCATATCCGAATGACTCTCAGCTGAACTGCTGCTAGAGGCCTGAATGCTTAACCAGGCCAAAATGCTTCTCCAGGCCAAAATGCCTAACCAGGCCAAAATGCCTCGAGTTTCTTCACGCCTTATATACCTTTCTGTTCTCTACCACCACTCCCTGGGATTAAAGGCTGGCTTTCTGGGATTAAAGGCGTGTGTCACCACGCCTGGCCATTTCCAATGTGGCCTTGAACTCACAGAAATCCAGAGGGATTTCTGTCTCTGGAATGCTAGGATTAAAGGCGTATGCTACCACTGCCTATCCTCATGTTTAACATTGTGGCTGTCCTGTTCTCTGACCCCAGATAAGTTTATTAGCATACACAATATTTTGGGGAACACAATACCACCACAAATGAAAATCAAGAAGAGAGGGGAATCGCCGGAAAAGCGGCAAGAGAGTCAAGTGTGTTGGAGACCACTGCAGCGCCTGGAGAGGTGGCACCTGCGTAGACTTTAAAAGATGATGCTTAGTCAGGCATGGCGGCCCAGGTCTGTAATCCCAGTATGCAGGAGGCTGAGTGAGGCAGAAGGACCACACAGTAAGTTCCAGGTTAGCCTGGGCTATGCAGTGAGAATGTCTTTTTGTTTTTAAATAATGTTTGTTGTAAAAAGTAAATCTTTGTATTTCAGCAACATGAAGCAGTCTCTGCCTCTATAACACTCTTGCCCCAAATTCCTTGGGTAGGTGGATTTTTGCTTTCAGCTACAATATCTTGGAGGATTAGCAAACAAATTCCACAATAGAAGAATGCTGCATACCTATAATCTAGAACTCGAGAGATGAGTCAAAAGGATCAGGAGCTCAAGGCAAGGCTCAGGTACACAGTGAGTTCTAAGGCCAGCCTGGGCTATGTGAGATCCTGTCAATTAATTAATTAATTAAATGTAAGAAGAAAAACCACAAAGGAGTAATTATTTTAAAAAGAGAAACATGCCTTATGAACTACTAGAATGAGTCCGGACCATGACAAGTGCTTTGGTTAGGCTAGGCAATATTTTGCTACAGAAACAAAAGCTGCCTTTAATCCCAGCACTCAGGAGGCAGAGGCAGGTGGATCTCTGTGAGTTCAAGGTCAGCCTGGGCTACAGAGTGAGTTCCAGGAAAGGCACCAAAACTACACAGAGAAACTCTGTCTCGAAAAACAAAAAAAAAGAAAGAAAGAAAGAAAGAAAGAAAGAAGGAAGGAAGGAAGGAAGGAAGGAAGGAAGGAAGGAAGGAAGGAAGGAAGGAAGGAAGGAAGGAAGGAAAGAAAGAAAGAAAGAAAAAAGAATCAAAAGCCTCCAAATACAATCAACTGAAACACCAGAGACCTGTTCTTCACACGTGTTCCATGTCCATCACGGGTGCTGGAAGACTGCGGTTTTCTCACTGCTCTGCAGGCTCCAGCTGGCAGCATCCTACCTGGCCGGGAGCAGCATGGGTTGTCATGGCAGGTAAGAGGACACAGCATATTACACACCAGCTGGGAAAGCATCCTCCGCAAAGTGACAGGTATCGCTTGCACTCACATTTCTCTGTCTGAATTGAGTCACACAGGCGTGTCTGACTCCAAGTGAACAGGGAAATGCAATCCTACCACTTCAGTGAAAGAAAGAACCGAGTGTGGACCCTCTAATGACCACTGCGATTATTATTTTTTTTAAGAAACTATATTACCGACACAGGTACTAACCAATAAGCCAACAGAACAAAAGTGAGAGCCCAGGAGCATTTGTATAAAGTTCATGCCGGGTGGCGGCGGTGGCGGCGGCTGCGGTGGCGGTGGCAGTGCACGCCTTTAATCCCAGCACTTGGGAGGCAGAGGCAGGTGGATCTTTGTGAGTTCGAGGCCAGCCTGGTCTACAGAGCAAGATTCAGGAAAGGCACAAAGCTACACAGAGAAACTCTGTCTCGAAAAAAAAAAGAAAAAGAAAAAAGAAAAGCAAAATTTTGGGAGGCAGAGCCAGGAGAATCTCTGTGAGTTTGAGGCCAGCCTGGTCTACAGAGCAAGATCTAGGACAGGCACCAAAACTACACAGAGAAACCCTGTCTCCAAAAACAAAACAAAACAAAACAAAAAAAGTTCATATGGGTGAGAGAGTATTTTAGATGGTGTATGGAATGCAGGTGAGTTCATCGGGCACTGGTGGAAAACATAGTTTACTCAATGAAAACATAATTTACCATGCAGATTTTAATAAAACACTGTATGTCTCTCTTTCTAGCATGTAAAACTTGAACTATCCTAGAACAATTAGGCCCCTAAATATGGTATGCAAACTATAAAGCTAACGAAGAGAATGTAAAAGGTAGCTATGTGACCTTATTATTAGATGACTTCTTTAATAAGACCCCAAAAGGCACAAACTATAAGACAAAAAAGAAAGGATGTATTTGACTAGAATAAATCCAAAGCTTTTCTGTTCCCAGAAGGACACTACAGAGTCAGCCGGCAGCTAGGTGACCCGCAAAACCCACGACTAAAACAAAGACATGTGGAGACAGTATATTTTAAGAACTATTTGAAATCAGCAAGAAAAACACAGCCGAGGAAGGGCAAAAAATGATGACCAGCGATTTGTGTAAGGTAGAACTCACAGCAGGTCCGTGAAAAGGACATTTGTACAATCACACAGTAATCAGAGCTGTGCAAAGAGAGTGAAGGGCAGCCTGAAGCCCATCGGCATGGCCACCATGCCAACGAGTGTTGGAAAAGATGTCTAGGAGACAGAAGCTCACAGAGATGGCAGGGGAGGGACCCTGGCAGAGCCGACCCCAACAGCTACCTGATGCTCTAAGTGAAACCAACCAAGGCCCAACAGATCTTCCAGGACACACAACCTCAGATTAACTTCTTCATACCACCCAGGAGAACTTAGATTGCAAACTGTCCCTACAAGGAATTCCAGGAAGCATGAATGTCTATCCACATAGGGGAACAAAAGCAGCATTTGGTAGACACTCAGGGCAAAACAGCCTATGGAATCCAGCAGTAAGAAGATGGACAGATTTAGTAACATCAGTTAATAATGTAAGAGAGTTGAGAGAAAAATATAAGGAAGAGATTTTTTTAAACATACAAATGAATATACACGTCTATAAACACATACCTGGGTCTGTTTCTTAAATCTTGAACTTTCAAAATGGAGAGATGTACATTTTGCTGTTTATGAATTACCCAGATCACAGTATTATGTTGCAACAGCCCACCCACTCACTGGACACCACCGAGCAGTAAAGAGCTCTAATCAAACCCAGGGCCTTGGCCCCCTGGCCACACCCACTCTGCCCTCAGTCCCTACACCTGTTGACTGTAACTAGAAACACTTTTAAACATGTCTAAACATGGAAACTCTAGATCCTCGTGTAACCTGGAGTGTTACCTCCTTCGGGGGGTAGGGCAGTTGAGTCAGGCTGACACTTCAAGACAGTGTTAGAAAGGGGCTGTCTCTACAGATCACAGTCCCTGGTGGCCTGGGCAGCTGTCTATCCCAATATGTATCCTCCTCCTTCCTAATGTCCCCATCAGAGGAGCTGTGACCCTCCTAGACACCGGGCAAGCCCAGAGGCCCCACCTATGTTCTTCAGGGGCCATCTGGATTAGATAAACAAAGAGAAAGCCATGATGTGTATACTTGAGACCCTGGAGAGGAGTGCCTGGACCTGAGGTCAGGGTCATCTGTTGTCAGGGCCAGCGGCAGCCACAGCCCCCAGACTAAGGGGTTTCTGAGTACCCTTCCCAATCCTGGAAGTCCCATTCCCAACCCCAGGCTGACCTCTCCTGGCCAGACCCTGCCAAGCAGTTTGGAAAGAGAAAGGATGAGACACCCTGTATTCACGTCCCTCCCACCTCCCCTCAAGCACACACACACACACACACACACACACACACACACACACACACACACACACATTGCCTTCACCTGCAAAGAAAGGAAAGAATGAGACAAAGAAGAAATAAGGAGTCTGCAGGTCCCCACCCTCCAGCCGCCCTGTTCCCCTAGACTCCAGCTGTCAGCCGAAAACCACAAAGCCTTTTCGCTCACAACCCAAAGGGAGAGAAAAGAGGAATGGAAAAAGAAGAGGAGGCAGCAGCAGCCGATTTCAAAAGGCGGGCTAATTTGTGCAGCCCCGACAGCCGCATTTGCATAATGAAATGTGCAGAGGATGTTTGGCTCATGTATTTTTTAGAGGGTTTAACTTTAATTTTATTTAGCCTAAGAAGGGCATGTCACTCAAACTCCGCTGGTCATTTATAAAAATATTTCAATTGTGTTTCCAAGGAGCTGTCTTTCTGGCCTAAGTGGCTGGTGCCGGAGGTTGTGAATGCTAATGCAGAGGTCGGGAGATCGATAGGGGAGGGAGAGAAAGAGAGAGGGAGATGGGAGGGGCGGAGATGCTAAGAAAGAGGCAATGAAGAGACAGTGAGGAGAAAGCGCTGGACGGAAGGAAGAGCATGAGGGACAGCTTGGTGCAGTGGGACAATGCTCCCAGGGGAAGCAGTCCCTGTAAACAGTCACCCAAGACACCTCAGATGTTGGGATGGATGTTCCCAGTGGGCCACGCTCTACTCACTCAGATCTCAGGTGGGCCCAACCCTTCCAGTCCTCCGGAGTTTAGATACTTTGTTTCCAGCTTTCGGCTTTGCTACTCTGATCTCGCATAAGTTTCCGGCAAAGCCACCCTCAGACCAAGCTGTCTTCTCATCGCTGGGTCCTTTGCAAGACACCCTTTTCCCCCCATCTGTCATTCTGAATCCCACTCTGGGCACTTTGCACTGGACACGGAAGGCAGGACCCTCACTTAGTCTGCAGGCTTCTTTTCACCAGCCCCCTCAACTCCCTGCCCTCCCCCGCCCACAAACTCCCCAACCACCTTACACAGAAAGCTTGTGGCTTCAAACCCCATTACAACGCCTAAGAAGGAGGAGGAGGAGGAGGAGGGGAAGAAGGAGGGAGGAGGGGACAGAGACTCCCTCCCTCCTCCTCAGGGCCCCAAAATACTTCTAAAAGACCCATGGAGCCTCAATTTGTGATGGGCAGCTTTAGACAATGAGGCCAGAGATAGGAGAAACACCCTGGCAGAGGAAGCTTGGACCTCCGGGCTTCCCTCCTGGCTGCACCGGGCTATTTATTCACCGCACAAAGCCTGGGCTCCCTGGGGTTCTTCTCTTAATCTCAAAGGCTGGGGAAGAAGCTTCCAGCGCCATGCAAAACCACTTGTCGCCCTTACTCAGCTCCCTCTGAACAGCTGTCCACACTGCCTTCAGCTTTCCTCTTGACCCATGGACACAGCCTATGGGCCAGGCGTTCTGAGTCGGGGGAGACCTCCCAAGGTCTCAGTCTTGGAGCTCACAATACGTAAGCCACCTGGCTGTAAAGCTAGGGACCACACTACACCACCACTCCACACAGGCCGGCAAGATGGCTCAGCCGATCAGGACACTGCCCGCCAAGTCTAAGGACCTGAATTCAGCGACTCCTAGTCCTATATGGTAGAAGGAGAGAGAGACATGACTCCCTCAAGTTGTCCTCTGACCTCCACATGTGCTCTGTGGAGAAAACACACACACACACACACACACACACACACACACACACACACACAATCAATAAATGGAATTTAAATATTTTATTAATTAAACTTACACCCAGCCAGGATTGGCTAGGACTGTTAGCACAAATCCAAGAGTTCATGGGCTGGGCAAAGGGTTGTGTGGAATAGGGAAGAGTGGTTCATAGGTCAACAACATTGAGAGACAGCTGAGTGACGGGACATTGGGAACTGGACCCATCTGGGTTCTAATTGGCTTGTGCTAATCTGAGCACATGCCTTACCCTCTCTGGTCCTCAGCTTCTTCATCTATGAGGGGGAAGAGGGTGGTACCCACCTGTCAGAATGCTGCAGTGCACGGACATCATGCATTCTAATAAGCAGCTCCAGGGCACGAGGGTAAGTGTGCTGTCTGGCTGGCACATCTCCTAGGAGAGACCCTGGGGCAAAGTGCCCATTTTGAACACCTTAAAGGACAGTTGTGGAGAAGGCGAGGCAAAGCCAGAAGAGCGCTTTGCTTAGTAAACAACCACCAATTTATTTATTTATTCAACATTGTCTATTATAGACATATATGTATATATATATATATATATAAATAAATACAATGTTATATTATTAATGAGAGTGCCTTGAGAAAAATTGTACAATCAGAGACTTCTGGGAGTCAAGGGAGTCAATGCTACCTATGCAACATTGTCTTTGGAAGCTAAGACTGGCGCCTAGACAAGGGTCCTGAAGTGCCCCACATTCCATTGTGAGTCCCTGCAGAGTCAAGATGGAACTCTACCTCCCAATACCTGGCTTCCTCGCCTTCCCTTAGGTGAACAACACGAACAGTTTTAGGCGGATGCAAGAACCCAGTCCACAGATCCTCAGTCCCTTGGTTAGGAAGGGGCCCCCAGAGCTGGCTTCCAGCTCACTAGTCCCCTATGTGTAGATGGAGGGGATGGGACAGCTGAGACCAGCCTGGGGATAGAAGAGCCAGGGGAGGAGGTTGGCTCTGGCCACCGCAGCCCCATGGGAGGTGCCTGCATATGGCCAGCCAGGCTTGGCAGCCAGAGCACACTAATCCTGCTGTCAGCCAGGCCGGGCGCCGGATTAGGAAATGTCACGTTTCAAAGGAAATTATTTCCATTTTCTCCCCAGGAAAGGAAAAGGCAGAAAGACAAGCAAACTCCCAGGGTCGTGTACTGGGAGACAGGCCAGCATATGGGCACCTCTCCTCCCTCTCTAGCCCCTCTGCAGATGCCCAGAAGTGACTGCGTTCGCCTCGCTGAGTTCACCCCAGCCAAGGACAAATGGATTTCACGGTTTATCAAGAGAGGAAGGGGCGTGTCGCTGCTCACTAGCCTTGACTCACCTTTGATCTCTGCTTTTCCTGCTCATTATGTCACAACTTCCCTGGAGGCCACCCACCCCCCCTTTGTCTGCAGCTTGGGGGCAGCCTCCTGGGATCTGCAAACCTGAGAGAGAAGCTACCCTTGACCTTCAGGGAGGTGCTGAAAGCTCTGCCCTTGGCCTGGCCCGGAGACCCAGCCTCTTATCTGGAGCCCCACACACTGTAGGCAAGTCAGAAAAGCTGAAGACAAAAATAATAGGACTTCCCACTCCAGACGTCTCTCCGCTGAGGCTTTGCCACGTCTCATTTTTTTTTTTCTCCTGCCTCATTGGAGACAACAGTAAACACTTCCTCTCGCCGCCACTGCAAATAGTGGTGCTTCTTAATTACAAAAGTAATGTCACAATATTCCCAATTAATTAATTCTAATCTGGCCCAGAAGAGAGGTCCCGCATACAGTCACCCCTGTACGCTTTCTGGAGCCGGGGACCAGCCTGACAGATCCTGTGACTGAAATGTATTTGTATGGAGTTATCAGATACTATCTGCAATCAGTCTATTACCATATACTCAAGCTTCCACATTCTTTCATATTAAATGAATTTTCATATCACATTTCCCAACAAGCACTGCTTCAAGTCAACCCTTATTTATTTAATAACGCCATGCAAATATTCTATTATATTTCAATGAAATGTGTCAAAAACTATTACCTTGGGCTGGCTTTGGAGTGGGAAGGGAATTCGCTGGATGGGAGGTAAGGAAATGTCCCTCTGTATCTGCTCAGGGCAGAGGCAGTCCTTGACCCTCCACTACCATGCTTCTCTGCCCCTAGCCTTCCCCAGTCCCAGCCTCCTGAAGACTCATGAGAGGAAGGAGCCCTCCCCAACTGCAACAACCCCCTGCCCCAAGACCAAGGCTGGCTTTGTGTACCTATATATGACCTGTGGCAGTCTCTCCGTGCCCAGAAGGCCTCGTGCTTTGGTTAGTGATCCACTGTTTTTGAGAAAGGGGTCCTACATCCCCGTTACAGACTGGAAATCCTATAGACCACTGTAACCTGTTCATTGTTCATGTATGTTCCAGGCAATGAGTTTCTGCACTTGTATGACACGCTACACCTTCTGGGGTACCCATTTACAAGCAATACCCAAGCATCTTTCAGGGGGAAAAAAAAAAAAAAAGCCCTCCTTAGCCCTCACCCATTGTCTACACATACAGTTCTCCTTCGTTTGTTTGGGTTTGTTTGTTTATTTGTTTGTTTGTTTATAACAGGGTCTCATTGTAGGTCAAGCTTGCCTTAAACTGGCTATGTTGTCAAGAATGACCTTGCATTTCTGATCACCCTGTCTCTACTTCTGGAGTGCTTGCGTCCAGGCAAGCACCAGCTGGGTATGGAAGCCGGCTTCCCACGTGCTAGACAAGCACACTTCCTGACACAGGCTCACAGCTAATGAGTGGCCAGAGGCTCCTACCCCAGCTACACTGCTAGCAAGTGGCAGAATACACCTTTATCCCAGACTCCTGACCCCAGAGTGGCAGTGATTTCCTGCCGTTGGGCTATCAGGTGACGTGGTCATGAAAGGCATCCCGACAGCTGGACCTGGTGACCGTATGGACAGCATCTGGTTCTACAACAACCTCACCAAGTATCTCCTGGGATCCGTGCCCTGTCCCTCAGGGATCTGCTGTTCCCCCCATCCCCGGTGAAGTCCAGCAGGAAACTTGTTCCCAGTGACTCAAGCCCCACTGCTTACAGTGTTGGTAACACATTGTGGGAGGATTGACTGACTTCTCAGGAGCCAAAGCTCTGCATGGGCCACTTGGTTTTTCTTGTTGACCGTCCCATCGATAGACAGATTTTTCTTTGGGCTGCCAGCTCACAAAAAATGACACGGAAACTTATTATTAATTACAAAAACCCAGCCTGTAGCTTAGGCTTGTTTCTAACTAGCTCTTATAGCTTAAATTAACAAATTTCTATTCCTCTACACGCTGTCACATGGCTCGTGGCTTTTACCTCTCCTTCTGCATATCTTGCTTTCTCTGTGTCTCGCTGCCGACTCCACCTCTCTTCTTCCCTGAGACCTATATGCCCCCAGACATCCTGCCTAACCTCTTGCTGCCTAGCTATTGGCCATTCGGCTCTTTATTAAACCAATCACAGTGCTACACATTTCACATAATGTAAAGGAATATTCTGCAACACCCATCCTTAAAGCCACATGAGTTCCGGGGACTAAGGTGGTATATACATCTTCCTCCCCATCTCTGTTTTGAACTTGTGATAGCTTCAAAGTGGGGAAATAATATCTCACATGAAAAATCCCCCAAGTTTCTGGGGAGATAGATGACAGATATAAGCTCTGGACCATGCAGAGGAGAGTTAACTTGTTTGAATTGTCCCCAGCAGGTGCCTTGGGTAAAAGAGCCCCTTAGTGATCTTTCCCCAATGCCCCCTAGGATCTGTGACACCTTCCCAAGCCCCTTTGTCTTCATCTCTTCATCAGAACCTCTGCCCTTTGAGTGAGAAGGAGAAGGAGGGCTCATGCCAAGTCACACATAGGGAGGTAAAACTGACTGATAAAAAGAAGAAGCGCATTGTCCTGATGGAGGGCTCCTCCACTCTGTCCCCACCCCATGGTGGCAGAACAAGACCTCAGAGCTGGACTTGGCTCCCAAGTTAGCAGTGGTGTGACAGTCCCAGCTCATGGATTTCCTGCCAAATCAATGACTAGCAGGAACTTTCTAGAACACAGCTTCCTTCCATCCCTCCCGACCCACTGCTTCCAAGTAGGCTTCCTGCATGTCACACAATTACACCATACCTCAGTTCTACTAGGTAGATGTCCTGACCCCTTTGTGAAGGAACTGAGATGACATATTTCTTGGTTGACAAACTGAGAGTCTAACCTGGATCTGTCTGCCCCAGGTGGGCTATTTTCCCTGCCTCAGGATAACGGGGTGGAGGGGGGGTATTGGGGGGGAGGGCTGCCTCAAGCCAGGGCATTTACATGTTAAGAGCCCACTCACAAACAAAAGCTGGACTCTGAAACCCTGACAGATCTCCACTCATTCATTCATTCCACAGGCCTTCTCCACCAGGCCCAGACTTGGGCACTAGACACACCAGACCTGATCCAAGCTTGGCCTTCTGCAGCTGACATTCAGTCTCTGGTTTGTCCAGAGGCTGTGTGAGTCCTGGCTCTGAGCCCAGGGTGGCTGCCACTCAGCACCTACAGTCAGCTCAGAAACCAGAGAGAAGCCAGGCAACCAACAGCCTACCCACCTCTCATGCCTCTCTCCCTGGCCACTGAGATTCCAAGAAAGTCAGTGGCTCCTCACAGCAGAAAAGAATTCGAAGTAGTGAGAGATAACCAGATACAGATAGGTTTAGTGATGGAAAACCATCCCAGAGAGCCTTTAGGTAGCCGATACTCAAGCCTCGTGTGTGTCAGGGATGGAGGGGTGTGTGCGTGTGTATCTCTGTGTGTCTATGTGTGTGTATCTGTGTGTCTGTGGTCTGTATGTCTTGTGAGTGTACTTCCAGAAAAAGAGACAGAATACCTCATCCAATCTTAAGCATCCTGAGGACAAAGACGCCACCGCAGTCTCTCGGGCACCCTACCCAACCACAGTCACAGGTTTAGATTTCTCGGTCGAGGGAGTGGGCTCATCAATAGATTGTCTGCCTGGCTAACTGTCTGTGAGTACAGACCTCCTGCAGCCCCTCAAGGGGACATCAGGTACCTCCTTCCTGCTTCTAATCACTCACCATGACAGATTGACAGAAGAGCCCCCACCACATAAACCTGCCTCTGGGCACAAGTACAAAACATCAAACATTTAGGGAAAACCACCCAGGAACAGTCGGCACCATGAGTAAAACTGCTTTAAACACACAGCTATGAGCAATCGCTTTACAACGCTGGCATGGCTGGGTCCTGGCATCAGCTAGCCTGCTCAGCAGCCTCCTCCACTACCCTCCTAGGCTCTCCCAGCCACCAGCACCCTCTCCTCTGGCCTCCTGCTTCCTTCCTCCTGAACCTGCCCCCCTCATCCCACCCCAGGAACTCCCAACAGTAGAGAAGTCCCTATTTTGGAATCCACTGTCCTGAAACTCACCCCTCACATGCCCCAGTTGGAGGCTGGGATAAAAGATGTTTCCCAGGACTCAGCCTGTGACCAGTGTGCAGATTCCCTGGAGGCCTTTTCAAAGCCCAGTCTCCAGTCATTCCTTCCCTTTGCATAGCATTTCTGATCTCCTAATTGCTTGAGCTTCTTCAGCCCACTGGCCTGCAAAACTGCCTGCATGGTGGGCCTGGGACTCCATGTGTGAGGTGCAGAAAAGGCCCCATAGTGGCAGGTGAAGGAGTTGAGCCTTGAGAGAAAACTATTTCCTCCAAACCTGGGAGCCACATGCAATCTCTCAGTCCATGCTTGAGTCTCTCCTCACTGGACTCCTTGGGGCTTGGGGCACAGGATCAGAGAAGGTCAAGTGTAGCTTCAGAAGGGGTCCAGGAGGCTGCCAGGTTTAGAAGATGATGCCTGGCTGTCCTGTTCTGCCATGAACCACCCAAACCACACCTTCTTCCCGGGAACACACCTTTGGTCTAGTCCAGGCAGGAGGCCTGAGTCTGGCCAGGAGCCAAGTCTAGTTCATCTTTCCTCTGCTGCAGTGCTCCCAGGAGCTGAGTCCAAAGTCATCTTTCCTCTGCTGCGGTGCTCCCAGGAGCTGAGTCCAAGCTCAGCTTCCCCCTGCTGCAGTGCTCTGGGAGCTTTGACCAGCTGACACTCTCTGCCCTCCTGCAGTTCCACTTCCCAGACTCAGGAGGGAGCAGCTGCCCTGAGGTAATTGCCTCCCCTCTGTGTGGGACCAAGCCCGGCCTGTCTAGGTCGCCACTCACCCAGTCCCTCATAGATGCTGAAGAGACCTTCATCTCACTTGTAAAGTACATAGTAACCCTTCCTACAAGTCTCAACCTCATTTGATTCTGGTGGTCATGAGGGTGGCACTCATAACCCCCTTTAACAAATGAGAGGAACAAGAACTTATGGAAGTTAAATGAATCTTATGGGTGGTGAATAGTTAAGAAATGATGGAAACAGAACTTGAATCCAAGCATTCTGACCCACAGATCAATACGACATCTATGACCAAGTTACTAAGCAAGCTAAGTGTCTATGGACCTCATTCTTGAGCTATAGCCTTTGAGATCCCTGCTCTGCCTCCTGAAAGCTGAATAAACAGGTGTCCTTGTCACCTGCCTGGTGACATGGCCCTGCCTGGGTTCTGGGTCATTTAATGTATCTTCTCTCTCACTGAATAGTTCACTCAGACCTTGAACTTCTGATCCTCCTGCCTCCACCTCCTGAATGCTGACACAGGCATGTGTCACCACACCTGATTCATGCTGCTCTGGGGACCAAACCCAGGGCTTTATGCACGTTAGGCAAGAACTCTACCACCTGAGCCACATCCCAGTCCCGATGGCTTGTTCTTTCGCTTAACAATTTGGCAAGTAAAAGCGAAGGAAGCAGAGCAAGGGAAGGGAAAAGAAGAAGAGAAAAGGTAGAACCTTGGGTTGGTCGAGGGTTTAGTCTCTCCAGGTTAGGAGGCAGGAGCAACGGGGCAGAGCATCTGAGGAAGCAAGAGTGGCAATCACGGTTCATTGGACGTGTGAACGTGACTGGGTCTTTGGGTACCCAGATATATCCACCATCATTCTGGACATCAGTGAGGACATTTCTGGATGAGACAACCATTGCACTGGAGACTATACAAAGCAGAGCGCTCTCTCTGCTGTGAGTGGGTTCCGTCAAACTACCAGAAGGTCTGACTCGAGCTAAAGAGACAACCTTCCAATGAGAAAAGGAAAACTCCTCTTGCCTGGCGGCCTTCAGACTGAGACATCGGGCCTTTCTGGCCTCGGACTTGAACTTGAATACTGAAATTCTTGAGCCCTGGGCCTGTTGGCTTTCATATTGGAATTTATACCGTCAGCTCTCCTGCATCTCTAGTCTACAAGCGACAGGTCTGGGGGACTTCCCAGCTTACATAGTCACATGATCTAATTCTTCACAAGACATTTGTGATGAATGTGCCTATTATATTACACATGAGTTTGGTTCTTTGGTGAGTCTTTACGGTGACCAAATGACAGTCCAGGGGACCTAAACAGGATGAGAAAGGAAGTAAGCACCTGAGGGACAAAGAGAGAAGCAACTTAAAGGAGAAGGAACTTAGTTTGACGTACAGTCCCAGACCATCATGACCAGGAAGGCATGGCCATGGAAGCACGTGGCAGAGGCTCCCCCTACTTTGGGGACAGGAACCAGAGAGTCTGGCCAGAATCAGAAATAGTTGTCACTTTCAAGGCTTGCCCCCCGTGACCCCCTTCTGTCAGTTAGGCCACAGTCCCAAAGGTTCAACAGCATCCCATGGTGTCACTAACTGAGAAATAAGTATTTGAACACATGAGCCCATGGAGAACATTCATATTCAAATCATAAGGTAAAGAAATCAAGGGGACCCCTGCCCCCCCCCCCCCCCCCCCCCGTGAGAATGACCAACATACTTCTTAGAAGAAACAGAACAGAAGTTCTATAGAGCGTTATGGTTTGACTGTAGGATTTCAGGAACAATTCTAGACAACAAGACCTCAATGTCACTTTAGGAATGGCTGCCTAAAGTGGAGCGATGCTGACCTATGTTTGAGGAGCTGAGTGGACAGATTGGATGAGGACTTTGGATGAGTCTTCCATGTGGTCCCAGAGCTTTGGCATATGGACAAAGGACACAACAGATGCCATGTGTTCAGTGGACGAGGACGCGCGACCGAAAGACCAGTGGGTGACCACAGCAAGGAAGGAAAAAGAAAGCAAAAGCCAAACAGCACTAGCCTCTTGGGGGGACTCGTTATTAATGGGCCCAGACTTGGCTTTGGAGTGTGAGGAGACTGCCAACTCTACCCAGCCCGAGGCATGCAGCCGGGGAAAGCAGTGTGGACAAAGAAAGTCATTTGCACCGCTAGAGTCAGGAACTTTCAGAGAAAATGTGGAGGAATCTAAGAAGACTTAGGTACCGTGGGCCGGGGGTTCCAGAATACAGTGGGAATGGCTTTTGAGGAGGGGAAGCAGAAAGAGGTGAATCAGTATGAGACCCTGTGAAGAAGTATAGACTGGCGGGGGAGAAAGGGAAGATGGCGGCAGAGATGGCCTCTCAGGCAGTATGACAGAACCAGGTTTCATGTCGTCCCCCTCTCCCTGGGCACACAAGCACCGCTTATTTTCTGATCTTCCTGGTGGTATAATGGGGATGATGCTGTCTGGATCATGGCTAACACATGTGAGCAGAGGTGGTCTGTGCCACTTTCTAGCTTGGCAAAGGTCCCATGTGTCCTTAGTATAATAGCATCATGACACAGAGAGGGCAAGGATCCCCACATCGATCCTAAGGTAGAGCTTCCAGGGAGGGCCACCCTGACCTGCATCCGATGGCAGAGCCACCGGAACTGGAGCTGATACAGCAGCACAGCCTGCCCATGTGACAACCTCAGACACATGAGTGAGAGCCTGGGTGGGATTTGGATGGGCTCAAGGTTTCCATGGGAGTCAATTTTCTGCTGACTGGGCTAGCAGAGGAGGGAGATGTAGGGGAACGGTAGAGGGGAGAAGGAAAAAATAAGAAGGCTGAAAGGCTCAGGCATGATTGGAAGGACTCAGCCCTAGCAGGGCTGACCAGGCTCCAGCTTCACCTGCCTACTTCTAAACATGGGACTGACCCACGGGCTCCTCCACCTCCAGAGATTACTGAAAAATTAAAAAAAAAGGGGGGGGGGGATTTGTGGTTCTCAGTCTACTACAAGTTGCTGTGGGAACAAGGACATTTAGCCATGTCTCCATCCCTCCGAGATGATCAGTTTATTCTTTATTCATGCCATGATCACACAGGGAGCCATGAATATATCCCAGACCCTTTGCCTGGTGCTAGAATTACCAGCAAGCAGGGCAGTCCCCCACCCTCTGACTGATGTAGTCCCCCCAAAAGGGAAAGCGCTTTGGGGAAACACAATGCCCTTAGATGTTCTTGCTGGAACATTCAGGTGCCGGCCCCTATTTGCCTGGAGTTCCCTGCAGCCAGGGGTTCTGCCATAGTTTCTAAGCTCCTCGGATGCCTCTGTGTTGAAGGCTTGGTCCTCAACCTTAGGTCCTGTCGGGAAGCGGGGAAGCCTCCAGCCCAGCCGGCTCTGTGGGACAAAGTTGCGTCACTGGGGGCGCACCCTGAAGGGGATTTTGAGATCCCAGCTGGTCTCTCTCTTGCATCCCGGCCACCATAAGGTGCGCTATCCTTCTCTACCACACGAGACCTCCCGTTATAGTGTACCTGCCGCCACAGGCCCAAATAAGCAAAGCCCCTGACCAGCAGCTACAGCCTCTGAAGCCCCTGACCAGCAGCTACAGCCTCTGAAGCCCCTGACCAGCAGCTACAGCCTCTGAAGCCCCTGACCAGCAACTACAGTCTCTGAAGCCATTAAACTTAGTCTCCGAAGTTGATTTTCTCAGATATTTTGTCAGGACGGTGGAAAGCAAACCTGCGGCCCTTTCTCGGGGGAAGTATCCTCTTCTCTGGTCCCTTCTGGGATGGTTTAGGATGAGAAGATGTGATGCCTCTCAGCTGGGGGCAGGCTCTCCTAACACGCCTGGCATGCGCAAAGCCCTGGGTCTGGTCCTAGCACTGCATGACACTGGCCCCAGCGTTAAGGAGACAGGCAAAGGATCAAGAGTTAAAGGCTGTCTTCAACTCTATGGAAGTTTGAAGCCAGCTTGGGCCACGTGAGACCTTGTTGCAAAAAAATAAGAAGAGGACAGGGGAGGGGTGGGGCTTTGAATGCTAGGCTGCTGGGTCAAGTCCACTTGTGGCCAAGCCTACGTTAACCTGCATTGCTGTCCCTCTCAGAGGAATAACTGAGGATCCAGAAGAGGGATAGTACAGTAGCAAACTTTACAAATGACAGAGTCTGCCCTGGGGGAACCCTAACCGGGTCTGGAGCTACTGCTGAAGCCTCTGGGGTCCCCAACCCGCCATCCCATCTCACCCCCACCCACCTCCCCTCCTTTCCTGGCACCTGTGTCTGCACAGCCTCCCTCCCTCTCGCCTCCTCCTGTCCCACATCCCCTCCCCATCACTGTCCCTGCTCCTCAGGCCCCCTCAGCCTCTGCCTCCTTTTCTCTCTCCTGCCTGTCTCAGACTCTCAGCGCGTCCCCTCTTCTGCAATCAAATCAACAAGTCCTTATTGAGTATGAGCCCTGCTTTCTCTGCCTTGCCCTGGCCAGTTCCCCGGCTGCTGCCCTGTAACCACCTCCGCTCCCCAGGAAGCAGCCCCCCACAGGGCTGTCAGTCAGCAACAGGACCAGAGGACAAGGAACGGAATGTGTTCCTCACCCAAATTCCAAAAACCAGTCAGCAGGCCTCCTCTCCCTGGGCTCCGCCTCCCTCCAGGCAGCCCAGGGAGCTTGCATTATTTAGAGAAATTATTTAGCATTCTGCTTCTGTCATTCTTGCCATGGCATCAGGCCCTGATATGTGATAAAAATATCAACGTTAAATCGACTCTGACAACTGCTGTTTACTTGCAATGTCGCTGGAGCTGGGACCTGAGTTGACAGCTCCTGCAGGACCCGAAGTGCCAGCGGCGGCAGCCACAGCAGCTCCTGTGGAAAACTCTCAGGCTCCCAGTGCTTGGTGGCTGAGAGGGGTAGCCTTGGGGGACCTGTGCCTCAACCACCCTACCTCGGGTCAACGCCACTTTCCTTAAATCCCTTACTCTAGAAAGTATTGATTTCTGGCCCCTATAGAAAGTTCTGGCAAAACCACTACTGAGGCCCAAGAACACACACGGCCTTCTGTGAGTACCAGGTCACACAAGGACATTTGTTCAAGCTCATGCCCATTCTAGCAGATGCAAATCACACCCTCACATTACAGATTTGAATGCTGAGGCTGGAGAGGGGAAAGAGTTGAGCAGTTTTCCACAGTAGCAAGCAGGGAGCCTAGGGCAGGCCTGAGCGGGGAGGGGGTCTGTCTACCTCCAGCCCATGGTACCACAATAATGAACCGGCAGATGGCATCCAGTGTGCAGGGACCTGGTTCCATCCTGAGCCACTGAGCAGGGCTGAGAAGGGTCTCTGAAGGCAGATAAAGACAAAGCTGTCTCCCTGGTGTCTCATTACTGGCTTGGGTGGCCAAGCCATGGCCCCAGGAGATGGAGAGTGGGCAGCCTGACCTCCTGTAAGGGTGCAGGATGAAAGGTACCTTCTACTCCCCAGATCTGTGCCTCCAAGGCTAGGTGTGTTCCCTTCAGCAAATCTAGGGGGGAAGAGTAGCCTTGAGCTGCAGGAACAGGGGAAAGGCCCTAGTAACAGCAGAAGAGACACAGGAAACAGCTGTGCTTTCCCAGGACACTCAGGTGACCACAGCCCTGCTTGTGTGCCTCCTTTCCTGGGGACAGAACCGAAGTCTGAGCACTTAAAGACTGCAGCAAACGGCTGCTAGTGGACGCAGGCTAGAGGGTGGTGATGGCCTCCGGCGGGTGTCTCCACGATATAGACGGTGGTCCTGGGGAAGAGACCTCACCTGGTTCTCGAGAAGAGGACTTAAGGTTCCAGACAGTACAAAGTCAAAGTCAACCTGTACTGGGCATGCTAGCACATGCTAGTACATGCTAGTACATGCTAGTATGTGCATAATCCCAGCCAGCACTCAGAGGCCAAGACAGGCTGATCGCGAGTTCAAAGTCAGACTGGCTACATAGCAACCTCCCCATCAACCCTCCCAAAAAATCCAAGGACTTGGGATGTAGTCCAGTGGTAGAGCACGCAAAAGTCCTTGAGTTCAAATCCCAGCACCACAAGGGTGGGGGAGGGGGAGAAGAAGTCAGTCATATGGAGGGGGCCGCCAGCTCAGGCTACTGGGGCAGAGCTATTTCCTTGAGACTCAAATGTCCAAGTTAAAGATGCTAAGAATGCCACCTGACTCTGTAGGGAGCTGGGCTCGCTGCTGAGTGTCATGCTTTAGAGAAATTTAGAACGGAAGTGTGGCCAGGATGACAATGAACTTCAGGTCACCCCATGGGAGAAACATGGTGGAAATTGGAGCCATCCGATCTATGGGAAACTTACGGGATCCAACACTTAAGGAGCTGCTAGGAACGGCTCGGCCTTTGGGGCCTTTGCAGCGGGTTCTCACACAACAGTTAGGCTGACCGACAATATCCCTTGACGCTTTCCTGCCGGGGCTCACACAGACGTCGCTCCCCTCTGCATAGCTCAAAGGGGGAAAGGGAAGGACAAAAGTGTCCATGTCTGGAACTGACCAGCCATGGGACTCTGACCACCCACGTGTCAGGCCTGCAGCGGAGCTCATAAAATATGCTTAATTTTAGGGCTCTGGGGAAGCGCATGGGTAGGAGGAGTGAGCTCCCTGTCACTGGCGGTATGGGAGTGAGTGATGACTGAGTGGGGGTTCAGGGGAGAAAAGCTGCTATAGGAAGGTTCAAATATTAGAAAGCAACCCGGCCGGTCGCTTTCACCTCAGATTTTCGAGATTCTGGGCCTCTTCCAGAGCAAGCCAGAGGGAAGAGGTCAGGCTGCTCCACACAGGCCACAGGCGCCTGTGCCGCAGTCCTGACTGCTCTGTGAAGAACTGGGGAGGCCTGTTTAGCCTCTCACAGCAGGGCTTCTGTGAGTCCACTCACTGCGCTGTGGGAGACCCAGACGACCCTGGGCTGCCACTGTCCCATTAGCCCCCCACCCCTGCCTAGGATAAAACCTCCAAATGGACTCATGAAAACCACCCAAATTGAGTTCATCTGAGCAGCAGAAAGGAGGATGGGTGCCATTAATTATCCCTGAGATGACCCTCAAGCATCATCCCCCAAACACAGCAGTGCACTCTGGGCACACTATGGCAATTAGCTGGGTGATATTTGGACACTGCTAAAACAAAGTGCCCGTTCTCTGCATAGAGGGCATATGAGGCATATGAGCCTCATATGAGGCATATGAGAAGAGAGCTTCCGGTTGGTCCTGCAAGGTTGTCCCAGCATGGCTGATAAAGGGCAGGGACTGGAGAGTCACAAATACCTGACCTCTGCTTGCTGTCTGTGTGGCCTCAAGCCAGTTATTTGACATCTCTGAGCCTCTATACCCTTAGCTGGGGTGTAGCTCAGAGGCAGAGCCGTTGTTATAAAGCCCTGAGTTCTATTCCTAACATTGCAGAAGCAAAACTCATAAGCTTTTTAGAAGGATTTCCTACGACAATAGGTAACACTGGCTTGTACACCCTGTGAGGCCTAGGGAAGTCACTGTACATGGAAAGCTTCCTTCTCTCTCTGTAATAGTTTGTCTCCAGACTCTCATGACTAACACTCCAGGACTTAAATACTCTCATCAAAGCCTGCTGTGTCCAAGACAAGCCAACTCCAAACGCAGGACCTTGGCATAGTGATCATGCCCCTCCATCAAACCCAGACACCACCCCTGCAAATGCCCATCAACCCCCTGCCTTGAAATCCCACAAGACCCAAGAATCATTAGCTTTTGATTTATGAAGCATTTCAATATCCCTAGGCAAGTGCCTTCTACCTGTGCCTTGTGCTAAAGACAGCTCACTTCTAGGAAGATAAAACGCCTCTAATGGTCTCTTTCTCCCTTACAATATTGACCACGATGGAATGAGGCTGGGTGTCTCGTCTGCAAACAGCTAGCACGTAGCCAGCTGGTCTGTAAGTGTCAGCAAGGACAGGGAGAGAGTCAGGCTGGGAATGGAGCTCAGCGGTAGGGCACTTGCTTGGTTTGCGGAAGGCACCAGCTTCCATTTCCAGCACCATAAAAACAGGGAGGGTTCCTCTGGTTCCAGGTCAGGGACTAGGAAGGCCAGTCGAAGGGCAGACTGGAAGGGCACACCAGACGGCATCATGGCTCTGCTTTACCGAGTATGACAGTTAACACTGCCGGTCAATTTGTCGAGATCTAGAGTCAACTAGGAGACAAACCTCTAAGCATATCTGTGAGGGAGTTTCTAAACTGAGTTAATTGAGGTAGAAAGGTACACCCTAATTTCGAGCACCATGCTGGGGTCCCAGAATGAACCAAAAAGAGAATGCTGAACTATACTCGGAAGATTTCCTATGTCCCGACCTGCCGGTGGTCGGAACAAATCTCTCCCACTCCCATCCCCCAAGTAAACATATAGAGGCTTGTATTAATTATAACTTCATGGCAGTGACTCAAGCTTTTTGCTAGCTAGCTCTGATATCTTAAATTAGCCCATAACCATTAATCTATGTATCGCCACATGTTCCATGGCTTTACCTGCGTCCCATTACATGTAGCTCCTTGGGCGGCTCCCTGGCGTCTCTCCCTGCCTTCTTCCTGGCTCTCTCTTTGAATTTCCTGCCTGCCTCTAAGCTGCCTTGCCATAGGCCAAACGGCTTTATTTATCAACCAATCAGAGCAATACATATTCGCAACATACAGAAAGACGTTCCCCCATCACTGAACATCAGCGTTCATCTCTCCCAGCTTCCTGACTGAGGATGTAATGTGACCAGCCGCCTTGTGCTCCAGCTGCCATGCCGTCCCTGTCATGATGAATGTACCCCCAAATCGTGAGTCAAAACAAACCCTTCTTTAAGTGACTTTTCTCAGGCATTTGTCACAGCTGTGAGAAAAATAACCATCGCAAGGACCCACCTGCCACTTCCAGCCCACCCCTAGTTGAAGCTAGAGACCTGAGCACTCTCTCTCTCTCCAACGTGGATGTTCTCCAAGCATCCTATGCCATGTGTGCTGGCCCAACCCGCCCTCTGCACCCTTCCCTGATGCTCCACAAAGCCCACCTCTCTGGGTTCTGTCCACCTAGCTCCCTTGCTCTCTGCGTCCCTGGGAGTTCAGCATAGGAGACTGATGCAAGAAGCTGGAAGGTGGAAAAATGGGAACGGCTGGGCTGTATCGCCTGCCCTAGCTTCGTGTCTGTTGCTGTGATGGAATACTCCGATGAGAAGCAACGTAGGGGAGCAAGTGTTGATTTTAGCTCCCAGTTGCAGGCTACAGTCCATCCTAACAGCGTTCATCCATCCTAGCAATGTTCAAGGCGGCAGGAACTTGAATAGCAAGAGCAGAGAGGAAATGAAGCCATGCATGCTTACTCATGTCCAGTCCACATTCTCTTTCTTATACTGACTGGTGCCACACACAGAGGGCTGGTTCTTCCCACATCAATTCAGGTAAACAAGACAATCATCCATAGACCTGTCCATAGGCCTACCTAATCTAGATAATCCCATACCAAGGCTCTCTTCCCAGTTGATCCCAGATTATGTTAAATTGACCATTACAACTACCACACCACACTACAGCACCCCCTCTGAGCTCTCTACAGAAGCTGAAAGCCCTACAGCCACAGCCGTTTCTCCCCAGCTTCTCGGGCCTGGCTGATAAGCCCCTCCCCATTTTCTTGGTAAGCCCTTCCCCATTTTCTAAGGCCCAGGGTACTTCTCCACCCTTGCTGGTTGTCTTTCTCCTGCCCACATCTCTGCAAAGAGCCCTCTGTCCCTAACAAGAACTACCTGCTCTCCCATTAAGTCTGCAGTAAGTGCTCGGTTCCAGTGATGTCACAGTGCCCAAATCAGATGGGGATACATGCGTAGAGATGGGGCAGGGTTCAAAGTGCTGGGGGGAAGGGTCTTAGTGGGTGTGCTGGGCACTGTTGGTCCCTCAAAAAAAAAAAAAAAAAAAAAAAAAAAAAAAAAAAAAAAAAAAAAAAAGCCCGAGGAACTAGGTAGGGTTTCGTTTGCTTAACTTATGTATATATCCAGAGATAAACTTTCTCTACCAGGAACTTCGTGGATTTTTGGCCTCTTCAGAAGTTTGGGGAAATATCTGACTTGCCTACTGGAGTCTTCAAAAGTCCCCAGTCCAACTCACCAAGAGCTGTAGGTGTGGTTGCCAGCAACATCACCATTTCTCCCAAGGGGCCATTGGCTTGGAGGAGGGCCAAGGGAGCAGAGGCCCAAACAATATTCATCATCGTCTGCTACCAGATGGGACAGGTGTCAGCAGACAGGCTAAAGTCACAGGTGCTAAGTAAGGACAGGATTCACCTGAGTCCCTCTGTTTCACAGTACAGTTCTACCAAAGAAGGGCCTGTGGAAAGGACTGCTATGGCTCGGAGAGGAACTGTCAGGATTAATTTCTAATACTTGCTGGCATCAGTAATCTGGTTATTAAAAAGAAGAAATAATAAAATAACAAGCGGAACTCACACCAGCTGAGGATGCCCCCTCCCCTGAGCAAGTATACACACACACACACACACACACACACATGCACGCACACACGCACGCACACACACATGCATGCACTCACACACATATGCACACACAGGCATACAGGTACACACACACATGAACACACGCACATACATACACGTATGTGTGCACATACACAGCTGCTGTCTAGGAAAGCCCACAAGGACAGCAATGACTACTAGGACCCCTGACTGCCAAGGGCGGAGGTGAGATCAAGGGGAGGGCTATTTCCTTAGCCTCAAAAGAGAATTATTTACAAGAGATGACCAACCTAAATAAAGCAATCTAGAGCCAAACTGCAGGGGAGGGGATCCTGGGCCACTGAAAATGAATATTAAGTAAGTTAAAATGCACCCGAAATGATTCCGGAATCTAATTGAATGTTGTCATGTAGATCTCACATTTGAATATAAGCAGATTATAAATTGTACTCCAAAGACTTCAAAACCCACATATTGCCATCAGGCAAGCTGACTTCCAGCAGGAAAGGTTACAGAAAGGCCATCTGACAGTCAACACACTTATAAGGAGCCTACTGAGCACTGAACACAGACTCTGGGACATCAAGTTGAGTAGCTGTGGCCACTTCCCTAAGCCCTGTCAGATGCAGGAGCAGCAGCCAGTAGCCCTGTGTGTACTAGCAGGGTGCCATTAAGGTCTGGAGCAGGGGACAGCACCTCTGTGTACCAAACCAAAGGGACAACCAAGATGGTCACACAGGGAAGGGCTTCTAAACGGAGATGTGTTAAAAGCATCCCAGGCTTAGATGCTGCTCCGGTGGGAAAGGGTCGAGCACATCCAAAGAGCAGCAAATGACCTAGGCCAAAGCACCATGGGAGGGGAGCCATAGGAACTAAGCCAGTGGGGTCTAGATCACCATGGCTTTTGAAGGCCAGGCTGAAATGTTCAGATGTCTAAAAACAAGTGCCAAGCTGGCAAGACCATGAGACGTTAAATCCATGGTTTTGAGGGTGTTGTGTGTGTGTGTATGTTTATTTGTTTGTTTGTTTTAGAATCTGCTATGTAGAGACCAGGCTGGCCTCAAGCTTGTGGTGAGCCTCCTGCCTCTATCTCCTGAATGCTGGGATTATATGTATATGCCATCACACCCCACCCTAAATCCATGTTTCAGAAAGACACATTAGGAGAACAAAGCCTGCTGCTGTTGAGACTGCAGGGTCCTGAAGGGCAGTGAGAGCCAAGGATTCCTTGGGATCCCTTCTCCACTTGGACAGATGTATTAACCAAAGATGAGAACTCATGAGACAAGCCACAGAAGGTCACAGTTTCAGGGGTCCCAGAGGGAAACCATGCCCTCCTTTCCTATCAGTGGCCTGAACCAGGTAAAGCTGATAGGTAAAGAGACAACCCAATTAAGTGGGTTTCTAGGTCATAGAAACTTGTAGCTGGCCCAAGGTGTGGTGTGTAGCTGTCTGCTCTGGAAGAGACAGGGGATGGAAAGAACAGGAGGAGAAGCCGGCAGTGCTCACGATAAACATACAAGCCCAAACCTGTCTGTCCCAGGAAAAGGTCAGGCCAACAAAGGTTCTTGAGGCACTAACAGACAGTGGATTCTTTGTCGCTTGACTCCAGAGAGAAGTAAACTGGACAGACAGGCACACGGCTCTGTGGGACAAACAGCAGAGGGGGAAACAGCCGAAACTGTGTCTAGGAGCTCCTAGAAATGAGAGTCACGAAGGGGCTAGAGAAGCAACCCTTGCTGGTGCCTGGACTCACAGGCAAGAAGGACCTGGGATGGGAGATCAAGGAAGCCTAGAACACAACTTCATTGTCAGCTTGACTGGGTTTAGAATAACCATGAAGACACACCTCTGAATGTGCCTGTGGGGATGTTTCCAGAAAGGTTTAACTGAGGAGAGAAGATCCAATCAGAATGCCAGTGTCACCATCCCATGGGCTGGAGCCCTGGGCTGAATAAAAAGGAGAAGGCAAGCTGAACACCAGCATTGTCTCTCTCTGCTTCCTGACTGCAGATGCAATGTGACTCCCTGCCTCATGCTCCTGCCTCCATGCTTACCAACCGTGATGGACCACACTCTCAAACCATGGACTAAAATAAACCCTCTCTTCCTTAGTTGTGTTTGATGGGTGTTTTGTCACAACAGGAAACGCATTAGCACATCACTTCGAGTGTGCTCTTGGTGTGCACAGGAGGGAGGGAGGGAGCCTTTGTCTCCAGGTGTTTGTATAGACTTCTACCATCAGGCCTACAGACATAGAGATAACCTTTAGGAATCCAGGCTGAAAACGAATGTAGTGGGGAGGAGTCCAGTAGGATCATCAGCACCTCTGGGGAGGCAGTTTCCTCAAAGGAAGTCCAAATACATCATCGACAGAAAAAGTCAGCAGCAGCAACCCTTGACAAGGAACCATCAGAATCAAGAGACTGTACAACACATCATCTACAATGTCTAATTGCTGATGATTGTACAAC
>CABHPQ010201474.1:0-29946 GCA_902168405.1 Peromyscus aztecus
TCAGAGAGGAGGATCTGGCCAGTGCAAAGGGCCTGGGGCAGAAACACGCCCAATGTGTTCACAGTACAGGGGAGCACAATCTTCCCCCAGTAGAGAACTTTGAAAATGCTCCTTGAGGGGTGACTCCTTCATAGTCATCATGTAGCCTCTTATAGGCCAGAGGCATGCAACACTGTCCCCAAAGTCAGCGAAGTCCACAAGCCTCATACCAGGCCTGACCTGACACCTCCTCCCCATCTTACTCACCCTGTGGTATCCTTCTCTTCCTCTTCCTTCTCTTCTTCCTCCATGTTCCTTCTCTTTCTCCTCTCCTCCACTTCCTCTTTCTCTTCCTCCTTTTTTCTTCTCTTCTCCCTCTTCTTTCTCCTCACCCATTGTCTTTATTAACATCATCACCGTCAGCAAAAGTATTAATCAATAGACCACTCACAGCAGTAATGGGATCTTATCATCAACTACCTCACTCTGCACAATAACTAAGTTGGGTGCTACCACCATTCAACACAGAAAGAACCCAGGAGGTGTAGGATCATGTAGCTGGCACATGGCAGAGCAGGGGTGAGCCCATTGTAGCCTGACTTCACAGCCACTGTCTTCCCTGTCTACAACTGCTTCCCCCCTGCCCCCCTGGGAGCCATTGTCCTTCTCTATTCTGCTTGTCTGAAAATGTGGCCAACAGAATGCAGAAGAGGAAGAATAAAAAGGCAGAGTGGGAAGGACAGGCAGCCAGGCATGGGGTTGGGCCGTGTGTTGGGCCATGACACAAACTGTATTGATGCGCATCCAAGTATAAGCATGAGCAAGTAGGTAGACCACAGATAAATAGATGATAGATAGACAGATAATTATTGATAGTTGGTGGGTAGATCATAAATACATTATAGATGTATTACAGATTCTAGATAGATTGATTGGTTGATGACAGATGCATAGATGATTGATATATAGATAAATGATTGGGAGATATAGAGATTTTATATATATATATATACATTATATCTGTGTACATATCATATACACAGATAGATGATAGATACATAGAAAATTAATAGATAAGTAGATAGAAGATAAATAGATGGTAGAAAAACAACTGATAGGTATATGATTGACAGATAAATATGTGACAAATAGAAGAAAGACATATGATTGATTGAAGATGGATTGATAGACAGTACATTTGATGTGGGTGTGAATGTTGATCTGGCAGTGACCAAGGTCACCATGGTGGAGAGAGAGGGCAGTCAGGTGGGTAGCATGACAGAGCCTGGCCTTGCTCTCATTATCTTGCAGACTCTGGAAGATCCTCATTGCCTCATTCTCATCTGGGAAATGAAAGTGAGCACCTCAAGGGGATGTTCTGGGAATTAAACATGCTCAGACAGTGTAATGGGAAAACCAACACTTTAAATTATAAAACACGTACACACGACCACCTCATACTCAGCCCAGACATGGCCACTTAGTGACCAGAGTCTTAAGATAAGATTGAACTATGGCTGGACATGGTGGTACACAATTATAATCTCAGCATAGGAGGATCAGGAGTTCAAGGTCATCCCAGGCTGCTTACTGAGTTCCAGACCATCCTGGGCTATAACAGGAAAGAAAGCATTGATCTATAGACCAAAGGGTTCCCTACCTTTCCTCAGAGAAAAATGGACACCTTAGAAACCTAAAGTCTACCTTTGGAATTAAAGCCAGACAGCTCTCGGGAGTGCCCATGGTTCTCTGATGGCACCTGTAAGTACCCTATGAGTACAAGCAGCTCTCGGGAGTGCCCATGGTTCTGATGGTACCTGTAAGCACCTCATGAGTACAAGCAGTTCCAGCTGCTTCCCCCATTCGAGCAAGGAAAGGCTTCTGGACTTCCTGCCACAGGGCTGGGGATACTGCACTGTTCCCATGGGGTCTGCAAGGTCTCAAGGGAGTGCCTTGCAAGCAATCCATGTGTCTGGGGGCTGCTTTAGGGCTGAGCCTCTACTTGGTATCCTCTAGTGAGGGGCTCTCACTTCCTTCACAAAGAGCATGGAGAAATCAGGTAAAGAAAGCATCCCCTTTACACAGAGCTTGTATTGTGACACCCACCACAGGTTGGCTCCTCACACATGGCCCTATGCCTGGCACACAGCAGATAGGTGATTTTCTTTTCTCTTTTAAAGCACCAATGAATCGTGTGTGTGTGTGTGTGTGTGTGTGTGTGTGTGTGTGTGTGTGTGTGTCTACGCATGCTCTCACACACATATACATATGCAAGAGGATGCCCAAGGAGATCAGAAGATATCAGATCCTCTATGAGCTGCCCAGTGTGAGTGCTGGGAACTTAACTCCAGTCCTCTGCAAGAGCAGCAAGCATTCCCAGCTGCCAAGCCATCTATCTGGCCCCAGCCTTGCAGTTTCCATGGAAGAAAGGAAGAAAGATGCCAGAGAAGGAAGGATGGCCATGCTGTGCTTTTCATAAATATAATACCTTGATTTCTTCACCCAGCCAAACAAATTTGTCACCCTCTTGGGGGAAGTGGCACTGATGTCTTGGTCAAAAGCAGTGTGGGGGTTCACCCAGGGAATGAGAAAATGACTCACTTCCCCATCCCAGCCATCAGCCCAACCCTTCCTCAGGGCAGTCCCACATCCCCAGGCGTTCCTCAAGAAACCCACCCCTCTCAAGTATAAATAGAGCAAACTGCTTTGTAGTGAGAGACTCCATCTGTTAATTAGCAAATAAATCAGCCCCGTCTCACCAATTAAGAAAAGGAATCTTGGCCTGCAAAATGTGGCTTGTTTCCCTCAGTGATAATGAAAGGTGTTTGTCACGGGCCTTGAGGTGACAGTGCTACCTACCTGTGCCTCACACAACGCTCTCTCTCTCTGTCTCTGTCTCTCTATCTCTGTCTCTGTCTCTCTGTCTCTGTCTATCTGTCCCTGCCTCTGTCTCTCTGTCTCTCTCTGTCTCTCTCTCCCTGGCTGCAGGTATGTTGGGGGAGGGCTCCTCTCCTTTCACAGCTCCTCCTATTCTCCAACCTTCCATTCTACCATCAGCTTCCCATGTCTTAGGAAGGGACAGTCCTTGAGCCCTTAAACCAAGAGGTAGAGCTGTATGGTTTTCCTGGGGATCCAAAGACCACCTCCATCAAACATTTTTGCATAGAGAATCATGTGAAAGGCAGATCCTGAGGCCCCACACTTGGATCTGAATCTCAGAGAGTAGCATCAGAATGCCTTAACTTTGGCCTCCTCCCTAAGAGATTTGGACAGCCTCTCAATCACTGGAGCAAACAACCTGTCCATCTGCCCTTTCTTCTTCTCAGAAATTAAAATTTTCTTTATTTTTTAATTTTTATTTTACATGTATGGATATTTTGCCTGCATGTGAGTCTTTGCACCATGTGTGTGCAATACCCAGAGAAGTCAGAAGAGGGCACTGAATCCCCTGACACTGGAGTGACAGATGGTTGTGAACTGCCATGTCAGTGCTGGGAATCAAACCTGGGTCTTCTGGAAGAGCAACCAGTGCTCTTAATTGCTGAGCCACCTCTCTAGTCTCTCTCTCTCTCTCTCTCTCTCTCTCTCTCTCTCTCTCTCTCTCTCTCTCTCTCTCTCCTCCTTTTTTTTTTGTCACTGACAAAAAAAAAAAAGAGTGGAAGGAGGTGCTAGGTCTAGTATATTACACAAGGCACAAAAGGTCCCTGAGGGGAGGGAGCTAATCTAAATTTCATTTTGCAGGTAAAGAGACCAAGGCCCACACTACAGGTTGAATTATGCCCTGCCCCCTGACATATATGACCAAGTCCTCATCCCCTGTATCAGGGGCATAAAGGTTCTTAGGTCCATAGAGCACTAGGGAACCAGGAATAGTAAACACGTGGGGTCCTCTCCTCAAAGGAGCTACCAGTTTTCCACGCAGACCGCTGGAACTGGATCGTTAATGACCTGGTGGCCTCTTTGCTATCTGTAGGGGCAGACCTCTCCCTGATTCCCCAGAATGTTAATCCCAGAATCACCCCTCCCTAGACCATTATCTTTAGCTCCCAGTTAATAGAACCCATCCTTGGTGGGGGATATCACATGTACTTTATAGCTTGCTGACCTTTATGCTGTCTTAGAGACCTCACTAGATTCTAGGCCTTTCAGCTACGGAACCCACTTCGTGGTCACATGTACTTCGTAAACCAGTCTCTATGTAGTCACACCTTAAGCTTTATTGTGCACCTGCAATTGGAAAGACTGTTGCCTGGAAACTTTCCCCAAATTGTACTGTGTTTTAAATATACGCTGATAATGAAGCCTCCTGGCATCAGACTCCCTAAGTCTGATCCGGGTTGACAAAGTCAACCTGAACTGAGTTTTCATTCCCACCTCTTTGCGTTCGCTTTCCTGACTGAACACCTGCAAGTTCCCCCTCGTCCCTGTACCTCAGAATGTGACCTTACTGAGAAGCTCTAGAAAGAGGTCATCAAGTTAAATGCGGTCAGTAGGATGATACTTAGCCATTATGACTGGTGTTCTACTAAAAAGGGATACTTGGGCCCAGAGACAAGCATGCACAGAGAGAGGACAATGTGAAGAGACCCAGGGAGAATGCCATAGAAAGATTAAAGTTATGCAATGTCACAAATCAGGAGAGAGATGCCTGCAGCACCTGAAGTTGGAAGAAACAAAGGCGGCTCCCCTTGCCTTGCTCCAGAGAAGTCAGATCGAGCTCCTACCAGCACCTTGACCTCAGGCATTGACCTTCCAGAGCTGTGGAATTACATATTTCTGTTGGTCTAAGTCACCCAACTTGTTTCACTTTGCAGTCCCAGACAACAGCCTAAAAAAAGGACCATGACTTGATCAAAGTCATGCAGCTAGATGGCAGAGATCAAACATGGGTCCCATTCATCGGGCTACACTGCCACATGGGGCGAGGCTATGTTCCATTTGTACGTGATGGCCCAGGCAAGTGACCACCATGCAGAAACCAGAAGGCTAAATGCAGGAACTATGTGAAGTTTCCATGCATTTGTGGCCTCTTCCCCTGCCAGAGCCCAGTTAGCAGTCAGAAAATACACCAGGGCCCCTTCCTACGGACCATTTCAGAAAGGCAACCTATGGTAGGGTTCTTGTGCTGACCAACAAAGCCAGAATTTGTGGGGAACCCAGACTCCAAAAATCTCCCACTTTGGAGCATCCATGAGGTCAGCTCTAAGAAGGCAATGGCGAGAACATTGGAGATGTACTGGACTGTGCCAAGTTATCTTCTTGCTCACCTCCAACATCCACTAGCATCTCTATATTCCCATAGGATGCAGGTTGTCTAGCAACAGCCATAAATCATCTCCCAGGCCTCTGGTCTAAAAGCCTAGATGAGATGAGAGAGGGATCCTGGCACCAGGGTAGAGAATCCCCCAGCAGCTTGGGAATTCAGCACTCAGAAGCAAAGTGAGATTCCTTACGGTTCTCTTTTTGCTTCACTCATTGGAAAAGGACACATTATACCTTAGTTATCCAAAGATACACTATCAGGCAAAGGTTAAGGGCCTTTTAGGAGCTCCTTCAACCCCAACACACCAGTACAAGAGACACTGCCGTCCACTGGAGATCTCTGCCATCAGCTCTGAGGGGAAAGAAGTCATCACTGTCTCAAAAGGTCCTGCCACATGGAAAATCATCCTCCCATAAGTGACATAGACACAAGAAAGTCATTTGCAATGAGAGGGGAGAGAGAGAGAGAGGGAAGAGGGAAAGGAAGCAATCAAATTAATTCTAATGACATTGATAAGGAGATCTGGAAGCCCAGCCAATCACTCCATTAAACTAATGACTTTGGGTCTTTTCTGTCATCACCTAGGGTCAGTTCCCCCTCCCTTTCTGGGTCTCATGAGTGCTGACAACAGAAAACAGGAGGTTTAGTGGAGCTGAAACTGATGTCACAGAGGGGAGACCCTCTGTCCACCCACCAGGTCTTAATGCTCAGTGGCTGGTCCTCTCGATGGGAGAGAAATGAATCCCATCATGACTCCTCAAGCAGCAGACACAGATAAGGAGGCAAGGCATGTACTTGGACATCCTTTCATCTCAAATGGTCCCACATAGCTCCATCCATATGGACTATCACTTCATACTGACCCTGGGAGATAGACAGTGAGGGAGCCCTGCTAGATACACACATCTGTGGGGTCAGCTTCTTGGGAACTCAGAATGATGAGAAGACACACGATTAATTTCACATAGATGCTCCAGGACTATACCACGTGCCCTGTTCTGTTTGTGTGAGTGTTGGTTTCTATTTTATTATGGTGAGATTCACATATGCTGAAATCAATCATTTCAAATGAAGAATTCAGTGATATTTAGCACATTTACAATGTTGCCCAACCACCTCCTCAGTCTAGTTCAAAACATTTTCATCATCAACAAGAGGAAATTCCATATCCACTCAAGTTACCTCCCCCAACTCCTCCTTCCTCCCAGTACTTGGCAACTATCAGTCACTGTCTTCGTGGGTTTACCTATGCTAGGCATTACCATATGATTGTATGAACTTTGTGCTTGACTTCTTCACTTTTCATAATGTTTTCAAGGTCCATCCACACTGTGTGAACCAGCTCTTCATTCCATTGTAAGGCTGAATAATATTGCATACACTTGCAGACACATATACATCACAGTTTGTTTATGAACACATGCACTCAATCCACATTTCAGATACCAGGCATGGTGGCACACACCTAATGCAAGCACCTGGGAGATAGACAGATCATGAGGTCAAAGTCAGCCTGAGCTTCATAGCAAATTCAAGGTCAGCTTAAGCTAGGTAGCAAGACCCCGCCTCAAAGTCCAGGACCTGGAGATAGCTCAGTGGTAGAGCATTTGCATAGCATACATAGACTCTAGGTGTAACTGCCAATATCAGAAAATAGATCAACTGCATTTTACCTGACTCAGAGCTCTCAAAATCAGTTTCTTCCATCGGTTTGCCTGACTTTGCTTCCCTTCTCTGATTCTTCTTCCCAGGTCAGACTTTAGCCCATCTTACACATGTGCTCTACTCAACACAGCTCCCAGACGACATCCTTTGTTGTCCTGAGCAATGATGGACCCTTTCTCCCATCAGGCATTCAGACTGTCTTCAGGTAAGATAAAGAGGTTTGATAAATAAACCAGATCTATTTCAACACCGGTTTTAGTTTTTCGATTCCAAACTCACAAATTCAGGAGAATTTGGACACAGCTCCTCAGTGTGAGCTCTCCTCAGTATTTGGTACATTCAGTCTATGGGATGGAGAGGCAGAGCACGTGCGTGTGAATCCTCTAAGTCTTAGGGAGAGCCTGTCTTTTAAATTGAAAGGCTCCATCTCCTTCAGGGTAGCCAGGATTTGACTTTGTCTAGTCCATCTTCTCTGCGTACCTGTTCCATGCCAGGCATGACATGTCCAGGAGGAGACAAAGATCACTGGACATTGCCTGAGAAATGAGATGCAAGACACAGAGCAGGGACAGCAATAAGATGAGCAGACAGATTCTGAGTCATCAAAGGGTCCGGGAATACAGAGGACAGCTGTCTTCCAGCGGAACAGGGGAGGGAGGGGGCTCAGAAGGCATTGCCTTTGCAGCTGGAGTGGGGTGAGTAATGTCTGGCCAAGGGGAGAAGGGCTTCCTTAGAAAGACAGAAACACCGAGAAGGTGTGGTCTGTATTCTTCCTGCTGAGTCCACAATGGGAATACTTGGAGAGAGTGTGAAAGGTAACGCTAGAGACGGTAGAGACGGGGTCAGGTCACAAAAGAGCTTATGACACCTGTCCTAAGGTATTCACAGGTTTGGGACCTGAGGAGAAGCAGAAGGAGTTGGGCGAACAAAGGCTGGAGGCAGAGAGGGCATCAGGAGGCTAAGTCTGTGACAGGGGCCTCTTGACCTCAGCCCCAGCTGACTCCTATGAAAGACAGTCCCCAAGGGCAGGTGTCTCACTGGAAGGTAGTGAGTATCCCAAAAGCATTCATGAGATTAATAAATGAACAGGGAGCTAATGGGGTCTGGAAGACTAACGCTCTCACACCACCCCTACCTTAGCACCACGCTGGTCTGGACTTGACTCGGAGCAGGAGTCTCCTGGCTACAGGCTGCAGTCCCGGATGCTCTCTGCCTCCAGTACCTGTTCATCCCATCTCCTCCCAGACACAGTGGCTGCTGCCCCAGCAGGATCCTACCAAGCCCATACCTCCTCCCTGGGCTGCCACTTGTCAGCACCAGGCAAGAGAGATGCCAGCTTTGTCCCCACTCTGAAAGCCCATTCGGGGCTCTGGAAGATGAATTATGTTTCATTTATATCAAAGAAGCAATCTTGGAGCCCATTTGTGATCAAATTTGCTGTCAGAGAAACTTTGCTTTATCGCATTACATCTGATATCTCTTGGCTTCTTGTCCTTGAGACTATTAAAGTTTAATGTCAAATTCAAGATGAAATGAAATCTTTGCTGTATCATCTCATCAGGGTCTGAGCATTCCCCCTTCCATCTAAAATTTTTTGACAACTAATTACAATGGGGGTGGAAGAGAGAGACCTGCTCCCCTCTCATTTGCTGAAAACGCCATCATTTGAAGGGGTCGCCAATGAGCACGATGGCTTTTTGAGAACAGAACAAAGAGAGGTGCTTGTCTCTGTTCAGTTCATCTCCTCTGTCCCTTCACCCCAGACTCACATCCCCTGGACTAATGACATCAGTTTTCATTCCTAGCCAAACAGGTCATTCCTGCAAGGGGACACATGGTAAGGATGTAAGAGAAAGCACAGGACCAGGAAATAGATGAGAGCTTAATTCAGCCTCTGCCTGCTACATGACTGTGAGCAGCTCACTGCTCACTTGGAGCTTCCATTTCCTCAACTGTTAAACTGGGGTTGCACTAGAATCACTCTGCCCAGGGTAGAATGGGGAGGGTGAAAGACCATAGCAAATAGAAGCATGCATTCCCAACAGAGATTCAACTTAAAGACTTGAAACACACCACAAGATCACGCCTAAAGGTCTAATTTACCATCAGAAGCAACTGATTGCCAAGAACTGTAATTGTCTCTAGGAAAAGTATCCATGAACACAGACTTCAGACTAGGACTGTGCTTTCCTCTGGGGAAGAGTCGGTATTTTGATGGAAACCCACCCAGACAGCAAAGGATCGTGGGAAGATCCAACAACTCACAGACCAAAATTTCTAAAAAGCAATGTGTGTGTGTAAGAGAAACATCCAGAAAGAAACAGGAGAAAAGTCTTTAAAAAAATTGATATTTCATTTATTCAATAAATATTTATTATGCTTTCTGTGTGCTCCCACGGTTCTAGTTACTTGAGATTCAGTAGTTAATAAAAAAAAAAAAAAGGCAAAAAATTTGGCCTCCTGGATCCCAGGCATTAGAAGGAGGACAAATGGTAAATGTGATTAGGTAATGAATTCATTTGGATTAATCTGTAAATTTCTTTTTCTTTTTTTTTCTTTTTTTCTAAGAACGGACTCACTATGTGGCCAAACCTGGCCTCAAACTCATGATCTCAAGACCCTCCTACCTTCTGCTCCTGAGTGCTGGGGTTACAGACGTGTGTGCCACGGTATCCTGCCGATCTGCAAACTCCTGAGTGCAGTCCAGGCCTGAGGAGGCTGCTGAGATGTTCTCCATTCTACTTCCTTGACTCGAGTCATTTGCACTGAGCAGCCACGTAGGGCTGGTCAGTTTGCTCACCTCTCTGAGCCTTGATTTCCCCATCCATAAAGCAAGGACCACTAGAAGGCCTACCTGCCTCTTAGGGTCGCATGAGTTGATGTGTGCCAGGGAGGTAACCTGGGAGGTAACCCAACTGCTGGCCCTAATCATGTCCTTCTGGGAAGCTTTCCAGATGGATCGAGTGTAGACCAGCAAGAGTTAGAATCAGTGCTTGGAGGAGTAGCAGGTCTGTTAGGCGCATTTGCAAGCAGAGCCCAAAGCTGAGGAGGAGGACCCAACTGTCTTTCAAACAGCTACTCTGCTGGAAGCAGTGAGGAATAACTTGAGTGTGTGTCAGGAAACTTGTGTTGCTGTGACAACACACCCAAGCTGTACGAGAGGGAATGGCTTATTTGGGGTCACTGTTTCAGAAGTCTCAGTCATAGTCAGTAGGCTCTGTTGATTTGGGGCCTGTGGCAAAATAGAACGTTGTGTTGGAGTCACAAGGGAGCACAAGAGTGAGCTGCTTACCTCATGTCAGTGAGGATGCAACTATAGAGGAGTCAGGATCTCAACATCCCCTTCAAGGGCTGCCCTCAATGACCTATTCAGGCCTCCCTCTGGGCCCCACTTTCTGAAGGTTCCACCACCTTCCAACAGAGACACAAGCTGACTCAGCTTTCAACACCTGGGCTTTGGGGAGGCATTCAAGATCCAAGTCACAGCAATGCACTCTGCCAAGCTAGGCCCCTTCTCCAGGAATGGTTCCTTAGTCTCGTTCATTCACACATCCTGCTGGATAAACCAGCCTCAGACAGCATCCTTCCTGAGATGCAGCCCTGACACTTCACCAGCCAGCTCTACTGTTCCCTCTGGAGGACTTGGAACGTCTCAGACACCACTCTATAACCCCAGTCTCCAAAAGCTGGCAGGCAGGAGTTCTTACCTCGCCCTCCATTCCCCTGGGGAAACAATAATAATCCAATATGTTTGTGGAAGCATTGTTTGAAATCAGAATAGCTGTGTGTCAGAGCCAATGACTACCTCTGCAGCAGCTCTGTAAAGTACACAGCAGCCTTCCATGAAACAGGGGAGCAAAGTGAGCCCCAAGACAGCCCAGCCAAGCAGCAAAGCCAGGGCACAGATAAATTCGATGGCATACAAATAGCATAATCTTAAGCACACACTACACTGATTCACAGGGTCAGATGTGTTCTTGAGTATCGACAGAATCCTAGAGAAGATTCCTTTTTTTTTTTTTTGACAGAAGCTCTTGAAAGGTACAGATCACTATGCTCCATTGTCCTTTGAATGACACCTACCTGTGCAAAGGTGACTTAAGCCAAGGAGAATGAGTCTTAACCAACAAACATCTTTGCCAAAGGGATTTAGAGTCCCCTAGGAGATACACCTCTGTGTGGGTCTGTAAGGGTGTTTCCAGAGAAGTTTAACTGAAGAGGAACGACCCCGAATGTTGGTTGCACTATCCCGTGGACATGGGGTCCTGGAGTGTATAAAAAGATAAAAGGAGGAAGTGAGTGGAACAACAGCATCCATCGATTTCTGGCTGAATACAATGGGACCAACTGCCTAATACTCCCATACTGCCAGGCCTTACCACCATGAGGGACTGTATCTCTTCAAACCACGGGTGAAACAAATCCTCCTTTCCGTTCCGCTGCTTTCGCTGGGTATTTGGTCACAGTGATGGGAGATGTAGCTCGCACACCCCAGCACTCACCACCCTGACCTTGCTGTCCCTTGCAGGGTGGACTTTGAGAAGTCCCTCCTCCCAGTGCTGTGGCCATTTTCACCGCTGTCACCCTTCTGTGTCACTTGCTGCAGTTTCACAGTCTTTGTTTTCCTTGTTATGAATCTGCTCCAAGATAGTAAATCTGTAATGTTCCGAGAGTAGATTTGATTTCTGGAAAGAGACCAAACTTATTTAGAGCCAAATCTTGCCAATAAGGTAGACAAGTAGTTTATATTAAATTTTTAAGAAAACAGCCTCGTGCCCGGAGCTCAATAAATATTTGTTGACTAACAATGACAACAAAATGAGAATTAAGTACACGGTGTTCGAGTCTAAGGAAAAGAGACTCATTTTATTCTTCAGCTCATAGATCTTCTGAAAACAGTTCCAGCAAAGAAATTCCAGAAGCAGTCTGAAGAGTGGTGGGTCACTGGAATAAGAGCAGTGTGTCAGGGGAATTCCTCCAGGAAGACAATCCATGGTTAGAATTCAAATCAACAAGCATTTAAAGGGACCCAATTTCACACAAGAGAAGGTGGTTCTAGTCTGTTTGCTATAACTACATACTAAGGAAATTGCTAAAGAGCTGTCAGGCCCTAGGTGGGGGTGGGGGTGGAGGGGGGTTGAGTGGATTGGGGGGTGTTATGTGTAGGAGAAATGGTAAATACTGAAGACACAGAGAGACACACAGACTGCTCGGGAACATGGATTGGAGAAGGTGCCTTGGGGGAGCTCAAGCCTGCTAGCTGGAGGGTAGGAGAGACTAGTGGAAGAGGCGTCTGGGCCCTAAAGCAGAGCTGCCAACCTCTTTATAACATGGCACCCCCAGAAAATGACCCCAACTGGTGGCTCACTCAGACAAATAAACAATGCAGATGTAGATGGGAAGACTGGCCTGGAGGGCTTTCCCGTGGCCCAAGGTCCACTTGCCACCCCCCAGATGGCCATGGATTCTTCTGTAATTGTATTCTCCACACACCAGCTGAGAAAACCCACGTAGAGGAAGGAGAAGGACTTGGGCAAGTGGGTACAGGAAGGGTGCATCAGGTTCAGGGGTGGGACACACAGGATGGGAGTGTTGGATGTCTAGTGAGAGCTCATCTCCTCTCTGGCAGGACGGAGGAGGAGGGGAAGCAAGTGTGGGTGAGTTGAGACAGGGAGAAACCAGCGAACTGAAGGAGTCTGAAGTTAATTCCATGGACAACAAAGATCCTTCAGAGTCACTAATAGGGGGCTGAGGGATACATTTTTAAATTTTTAAAAACTTCACACTTCTTATGGTTTACTTAAAAAACAGCCACAAATAACCAACTTGGAACACACAGATCCCCAAAGCTAGAATACAGGCCATTCTCTTGCTTCTAGCTTAGCGGGGTGCTCTGCTTAGAGAAAAAGGCCTGGGTGATTCAGACATGAGATGAAAACCTCCATCCCAAGTTTTGTAAAACAGGCTGTGAAACTAAAAAGTAAACAGCAGCCTGGGGCCCCCAGGAACAGAGAGCAGCCTTCTTCCTTTGTGTGATTTTCTTCAGCTTGTCAGTGGTCTGAGTCGCCATTGCTGTTGTCTGCCCTGCCTAAATGAGAATAAATACATCCATGGCTTCTGCCCAGGCAAGCCACCTGTCTGTGTGAGAGGGATGGCGGAATGTTAAAATCGGGCTGGGAGGCGGAGGGGAGGGGTACCTTTAAGATGGCTGCCGGCGTTGCTATGGAAATGTAATTCCCGACCAGAAGCAAATCCCATTCAAAAGGCCAAGAATGGCCATGTTAGGTCAAAAACGGAACATGAACTGGGGGAAAAGATTGCTTTTCAAGAGAACCAGACAATTAATTTAACAGAGGAACCACCCTACAAAGAGGAAAATTACGGTTACCTTACGGGAGGGAATCTTTATTCTGTTAAAGTCCAATTTTTAAAAGAGTGTACAAGGGATAAGGCGGCAAGAGAATGTCTCCATTTCAGCCGAGAAGAAGTTTACACGGAGGTGGGAGGGGGAGGGGGAGAGGTCAGGAGGACGGTTTCCTCTGTAAGACACTGAGCTGGATGGCTGAGGAAGAGTTATAGACCTGTTTTCCAGAGGAGGTGCATGTCTCAGGTGGGTCAGGTTAATGTCCGCCGACATTTTTCAGCCTCAAACTTTGCGGAGTCCACACCACCATTCTCTTACAACTAATCTACCTCATGTACTCCCGGTACCACCTCCGTCTAGGTACGAGTAAAAAATAATACGAATATGTGTAAGTTTGACCACAGTGGGATGTAGCTGCCCAGACAATTCACAGGCAACACGTGGAAAATAAACTGGCAGCCAGGCGTGCTCCCTCATGCCCTTCTCCTTAGCGGCCGCTCTCTCTTCCATCCATCACCCGCCAACTCGAAGACCAAAACACATCAAGGGAAGTGACGATCCAGTCAGCAGATATTAATTGAACTGTTATTAGGCTTGAGACAGTGTGAGGTGCCATGGGGGGAAATAAAGAGGTAAAGATTTTATCCCTGCCTTCAAACAGCTTGTCAAAAAGGAATCTCGAATGTCACACAAAGAAGAAGCCGGTTGGAGTATCAGCCCAGCCGTGGAAAGAGTAATCACTTCCAGGAATTCTGAGAAGAAGGTGTACTTCCCATGCTGGGCTGGCCAGAGAAGGCAAGACCACCAGCAGGGGTGTTGTTGTTGTTGTTTTGTTTAATTGTGGTTCAGGAAAAAAAAAAAACTTGACATAAATTTCTCCTTGTAACCATGTTTAAGTGTACAACTCAACAGTATCACATACATGCTTGTCACACAACCCATGTCCAGAATTGAAATCTGACTCAATGTCCGTGGAACCAGTCTCCATTCCCCCTCTCTCCACTCTCCTGGTATGCGCCCCCCTCCCCATTCTACTTTGAATCTCTGTGAATTTGACCACTCTAAATGCCCCATTGCTGTGGTTTCAACATAAAATGTCTCCCAAAGACTCACGTGCTCCCCTCTCCAACTGGTAGTGGTATAGGGGAAAGTTCTGGAAATTTCTGCAGGTAGAAGAACCTAGCAGGAGTAAGTGGGTCACTGGGGATGGGGGTGAGCCTTTAAAAATGATTTTTTTTTTTGTCTTTGGCCTCTTTCTATTTATCTTTTCTCTCCCTCTTCCCCTCTCCCTCCCCTCACCCCCTCACACTTCTGCTTCTCATCATGAGTTACCTCTGGACGGCCCCTCCTCCAGATTCCATCTGCCATGACGTTCTTCTTCACCACAGGCCCAGAATGAATTAGAGCCAGGGACTAGGGATGGAGCCCTCTGAGACTGTGAGCCCAGATCAACTATGTCAAGCATCCTGTCACAGCAAAGAGAAAGCTAATAGGCTCCTGAAAGAGAGCTATCTTTTTGCAAGCTGCTTACTTCGCATTTCTATCTTGCTGTAGCATGTTGCTGATTCTCTTCCTCGAGGCTAAGTAAAATGTCACCTTCTGGTTTTCCATCCATCGATCTGTGGACATAAATGTTGCTCCTACACTTGGCTATGGTGAACACTGCTGCTGTAAGTTGAGTATGCAAATAGCTCTTCAAAACCCTGTTTTCAGTCCTTATGAAAGTGTCCCCAGCAAGGCAATTGCCGAAACTAGCTGATTCTGATTTTGTGTTTTTGAAGAGTGGTGTTGTTTTCTACACCAGACCTACATTCTGTATTCTTACCAAATGGAACACAAAGGTCATAATTACATCTTTACCAACTCTTCCTCCCCCTTCTCTTCTCTCTCTCCTTTCTTCCCTCCATCCTGAGTATAAAATATTGTCTCACATGGTGTCTTAGTTCGGGTTTCTATTGCTGTGAAGAGACACCAGGACCACAGCAACTCTTATAAAGGAAGACATTTAATTGGGGCTGGCTTACAGTTTCAGAGGTTTAACTGATTATCCTCATGGCAGGACATGGCCGTGTGCAGGCAGACATGGTGCTGGAGAAGGACTGAGTTCCACATCTTGATCCACAGACAGCGGAAAGGGTCTAGGAGACACACTGGGTATAGCTTGAGCATATGAGACCTCAAAGCCCCCCCACAGTGACACACTTCCTCCAACAAAGCCACACCTCCTAACAGTGCCACTCCTATGGACCAAATATTCAAACACATGAGCCTATGGGGGCCATACCTATTCAAACCACCATTCATGGTTTCAGTTTACATTTCTCTGATGATGAATGATGTTGAAGATCTTCTCATATGCTTGTCATCCACTAGTCTACATCATTCAAGAAATGTCTCCGTCTTTTGTTAATTTTTTAAACTAGGTTATTTAGGTTTGTTGTTAACGGACAATGGGCTGAGTTTGAAGACAGAAAAAATATAGTCAGATAGAGATGGGCTTATCAGAAATCAGCTGGCCTAATCAGAATGCTTTTAAGATGGTGAATGTGTTATGCTGACAGGGTGGGCATGGATTCTTGAATTTGAAAGACCTATGTCCCATGGTTATTTGTTCAGCATTTCCAGTTGCTGAGGCTCCCAGATCTGCATGCACTGCTCAGCAAAACTGAAGCTCTCCAGTACATATGACCCCCAGGTGTCCTTGTCTATTAGTCCCATTTCTACTGCTGTGACAAAACAGTACAACCGAGGCAACTTATAAAAGAAAGCATTTAACTGGGTTTATGGTTCCAAAGGGTTAGAATCCATGGTTGTGGAATGAAGTCATGAAGGTAGGAAAAGCTGACCGCTCACATCTCCAACCACAAACAGGAAACAGAGGGAACTAACTAACTTAAAATTATATGAGTCTTTTGAAACTTCAAAGCCTTTCCCCAGCAACACACCTCCTCCAACAAGGTCATACTTCCTAATCCTTCCCAGACAGTTCCACTGACTAGTGACCAAGTATTCAAACATATGAGCCTATGAGGGCCATTCTCATCCAAACTACTATACCTGTTACAGTATTCAGCCTGTGCCATTGGAAAGGGTTTTCAGAATCCATCCTCACCTTAAGTGGCAGGTGAAACAGACCTTCACATTTCTAGCTGGATTTCTAGTTTACACTACTGTGGTTTCTTTTTGTTTTATCATTACTGGCTGTTTTGGGTTTGGTTTGATTTCATTTTCTGAAGCAGGGCCTTGTTATATAGCACATGATAGCCTTAAACTCAAAGTCTTCCTGCCTCTGTCTCCCAGGCTAGCATGCCCAGCTTCTAGTGTTATTTTGTTATAGCCTAGCAATGATTATCACCTCATGTCCTGCCCACTTCCTTCTAGCTTGCTGTGGCCAGGGCAAGAACCTACGGAGGAAGGAAGCCAATAAAGTAAGCCAGCCTCCATGGCTAGCTCACCTTTCCATCATCCTCAATCACTGGGTTTCGTGCTGGCTGCCTCAAGAGCTGCCCTTCCAGCTGATGGATTTGATGCTCTTCTGTCTCTATGGGAAGCCACAGGGCCAGATCCTGACAGCATTGAGATCTCCCCTCACAGTCCTGTTGTCGTGCTCCCGACCCCCCACCATTTCCATGACCAAACACCTGGCCACACTCATCAGATGGCTTTTGTTGTGTGGGGAAATGTCACCAAGTAGGTGACAGAATAGTATTGCTGCATGGGGCTCCCATTAAAAGATACAGAGACCATGAGTAAGAGAAGGGCAAGGTGGACACCTTAAAAGTTAATAATGGGTGCTTCTGGAACATAGAAGACAGATGAATTTTTTCCCTTTGTGCTTTTCTGTATTTTCTAAAATTTTTACCATGAATATGTATTGCTTTTGTAATCAGAGGAAAGGACAGTGCATGGTAATTTTTAAAAAGCCTTTGTTGGGCTGCATGCCCACTTGGGCTTGTAGCTTTTGTGGATTTCACACAGAAAATTACAGAGTCCTGTCTCCTCTAAACTCATCTCAAATACAGGGACAGAGCTGTCCAAAGAGTCCAAGACAATCCCGAGGAGCACAAAACAGCCCTTGCCCTCAGACCAGTCCTGAATGGATGCCCTGACTCGGGATGGAAAGAGATGAGGACATGAGGTGAGCATTCGTGGAGACCTGGGGTCCCCTTCAGATCGCCCTCATTTCTCTAGAAGGTCTTCAGTCCTCCCAAAGGGGAGAAAGAAAGTACTTGTACTAAGTACAGGAAGATAGCCAGCCTTGTGGACAAGACTGAGAAAAACCAAGCAAGGGGCCACGCCAGCAGGGCTCGAGTCCTCACGGCCCCCTCTCCCTGGCAACATCACCACATTTTTGAGGACTGAGTCCCGTGATAGAAACCAGCCTGGTCAAGCAGCTGGAATGAGTTCAGATGGAGCATTATCTTGATTTGAATCATTGGTACAAAACCTGGCAAACCCTAGGATTCCAGTCTCAGCCATTCCCCTCCCTCCCCCAGGAGGGAAAGCATCATGGGTCCTGAAGATAGCCCTGTGTAAACATGTTGCTTCTGAGGCGGTACCACACAAAGGTAGTGATAATGTCCTCCTTCTGCACTGTCCCTCAGAAGATAAGGTGCAGCCACTGCCTCTGTCTGTGCAGGAGAGATGAAGTGCTGACCCCCACCACCCTGCTCATATAGCCTATGATTGGACAGGAGAAGGAAACTGAGGCTCAGAGGAAAAAGCAACAGTGTGCCCAAGGCCATACATAGTATATATAGCAACTTGAACTGCAGCTCCGAGCTCCAGGCTCCATAACCAGGTGTGTACTCCTGATACCAGCTGTCACTTACACGAGTTCATGCACTATTCAGATCTCCAGAGCAGGGAGGTGGACTGGGTTTTGTGATTGTGTCTGAGAACCCAGATCATCCAAATCCTAGCCCAATGCCTGTGAGTCTCTGCCCCGACACAGCAGCCCCGTTGCCACCAAGTCGCCCATCTTATCACATCACGCCCACTCCTTTACAGTCTAAGGCTCTGATGGAGAAATCCCTGATTAGGGTGAGTGGGTCCTGTTTGTCTACCAGCACAATAGGATAACCAGGGGAGCATTCTTCATGATGCTTCCCTGTGCCAAAGCATACCTTGGCGAAAATTAGAATAGGGCGCCCTCTTCTGGTAGATAAACGAATACACGAAGCCCTTCTGCCCAGGCTGTGTGAGCCTTGGTCCCAGGACTGCAGCCCTCATTGGGTTCAAGGAGAGGGTCCCTTGTGCCAGGGATGCAATGGGATTCATGCGCAAGGACCCAGAATACCCCAAAAGCTGCTGCCTCCTGCCCTGCTTCTTAGCCCTCCCTCCGGAGTACACGCACCGTTGTCTCAAGCTCAGCCCTTGTTCTTGCTGATCTGGAAGGCTCTGTCCCCTGGCCTCCACCTCTGTCATCGGTGTGGATTGGATTTCCCCCTCCCCACGCTGGGCTGATGAGGTCTCATTCCCATGGGGAACCAGAGCACTTTCGAGGCCTCTGCCCACCCCCAGCCACCCCCCTTGGAGAGCCTCCTTTATGCTCTATTTTTAGTTTCTTGATTGCAAGTGAGAAGTCAGAACCAGAGAATGCTGGGAAACTGTAGAGATAACCAACCCAGAAAAAGGGGCAGCCATGCGGGGAGGGTTGAGGGGCTCTAAGGGGCGGAGGAGGCAAATGTGGTACCCAGGCTACAACTGGGGCGGACAGGGAGGGCAGAAGGTGGGCTAGGCATCCTGTCTCCAGGCCAGCAGCCAAGGACAGGTGGAATCAAGCCACTGAGCTACAAAGGACCCCTCCAGGCCACCTAATACAATCCCTTCTCTCCACAGGAGGAAACTGAGTCACAGCTGAGGAGGCGGGGCTGCCGTACGGACTCTGATTCCTGAGGCTTTGTTTTGCAGGTGTGTGCAACATTGGACCAGGAAATGTGTACTCTCCACAAAGTAGTCCACATTCAAACCAAAGTGCACATCACCTCTGTGCCAATCTGGGCCCAGAGACCAGGCACAGGCCAGACTCATCACACTGCCCACAGGCTGGACTGTTCTCAAGCTAACTTCCCTCACCGGCCTGGGGCTGCGGTGGCCCCTTGGCCTGCACCAAAGGCATCATCTCCCTCCTGGAGACAGGGGTGCTTCCCCAACGTGGCGCCGCCGTACTCCCTAAATGAATGAACCTGCAGCTCCAAACGGTACAATTGGCAGTTATTGCTGGCAGTTTATCAGTATTAACTGATTAGGCCCGAGATGATGGATCCCCTGTCTCAAAAAGCCCGCTGCCCTGCACCACCCCCAGGCAACCCATGAGACCTGGCTGCTCCAAGCTGCCTGGGGACGGGCCTTCACTCCGTTCCCCTCACCCTGAGCTGCCCCCCTCACCCAGCAAAAGAGACATTTAAATAAATAAAACAAAATTCAAATGAGGACACTAAATCTCCCCGGCATTTAATTGATGATCATTATGCTTAGGAACCTAAACTCTTTTAATTTCACTGCGATGCAGAGATGAATTATAGAATTACAGTCGCCAATTATCAATCACGCCTTTGCTAGTGTCTCCTGGCTGCCCAGCCGGCTCCGGCTTCCTCTTGCAGGCCAAGGGTTGAAGAGGCAGGATAATAGCACTGGGGATGTGATTGCAGGAGAGGTCTGCGCTCTCTCTCTCTCTCTCTCTCTCTCTCTCTCTCTCTCTCTCTCTCTGTGTGTGTGTGTGTGTGTGTGTGTGTGTGTGTCCCTCCCTCTCTCAGTTCTCTTCCCTCCCTCTCCTCTCTTTCTTCTCACTTCTCTCCCCCCTCTCCTCCCTCCCTTTTCCCTCCCTCCCTCCCCTCTCCCTCTCTCTCTCCCTCCCTCTCTCCCTTTCCTCCCTCTCCCGCCATTCCATTCCTAGTGCGCCACTTTTCCTAACTTGATAAAAAAAAAAAAAAAAAGAACCAGACATTTCAGAAAACAAAAGCTTTTCATTTACAGCCCAGCATTTACTTCATTTTGTTCAGGGGACAGTGTGCCGTCCCCAGCACTGGGCAGAATTCCAGTGGCAACCAGTGCCTGACCCTAAGCAGCTGCAGTCAGGCCCGCCTAACCCAGCAGCCTGCAGGGGGAGCCGAGAAGGCGATCTGGTAGACTGCAGAATGCCAGGAGCACCAAGGCTGCAGCCCGGGCTTCCGCCACCCTACGCTGGGGAGCCATGCCCTCTCCTTCCTCTCCTGCTTTACTGTGAAAATAATAATAATAATTTGAATAATAATTTCCACCAAAGCTGGGAGTGATTTGCATTTGTATAGTGCTCTGCAATTTACAAAGTGCTTTCATGTGCATTATCTCATTTGATCCTTCCAATAATCCTGAGAGGTCTGTAGAGCAGGTATTTTTGTTATTCAAACGTTTATTCATTCATTTGACTAACATTTATTGAGTTTCTACTTTATACCAGACCCTGGGGATAGGAAGACCAGAAGAAGAAAAAAAAAAATCCAGGAGCCTCTTGCCTCAAAGGTACCCAGTCTGTCGGGACAACCCACTAAGTGTACAGAATATTAAAAGGCCCAGGAACAAAGTGTTCCCCTTCGCAGCAGGGAGGCTGAGAACTAAGTGAGCCAGAATAGACCACTTGTGCTGCTTTGAGCTTTGTGGTCCTCCCCCAAGTTATTACATGGTCATCACTAGCCTCATTTCATCTGCTTGTTTAAAGGTACCAGTGCGGGGGCTGGAGACCCCAACCCGCAGGTAAAGTGCCTGATGTGCCAGCGTGAAGATCTGAGTTTGGATACCCATCCCCTACATTGGAGAAAAAAAAAAAAAAAAAGGTGGAGTGCCACGGAGAAGGACACCTGAGGCTGACCTGTGCCCCACCTCATACACACACACACACACACACACACACACACACACACACACACAAGTGCAAGCACACCAGCATCTGTCCATACAACACACAATAGCTATGTGAATTCACTGCCATCCTTGGGTCCCCTGAAATAAATACACCGACAAACAATGAAGGTCAGGAGAAAAAAAAACAACTTGGGGAGCTGCTGACACCTGCAAACCCCTTAAGACCAAGCATATCACACCGTATCAAAAAGAAAAAAAAGACAAGGGCTGAGGCTGGCAGCCAGACGTCTCATCTCCCAGGCATTCAGTATCTTGGAGTTCCTTCTGAGAGGCCTTTGCTGGGAAGTTTCTGGTCAAGGTTTTGTAGTTGATCGGTTGGTTGTTGTGGTGGGGGGGGTTGTTGTTTGTTTGTCTGTTTATTTGTTTGTTTGTTTTAAGACTATGCCTTTTCTCTTACAGGAGCTAAAGGTGGGTTGCCTTGAACCATCTATGGCCCTATTGAATTACCCGTCCCGTCCAAGCTTCATTCATGAATAAGAACCAGCTCTCACAGTCTCGCTCTTGTCTGCAGCGGGCTTCTCAATCTCTGCAATCTCTACCAATAGGACCGGATGCAGGTGGAATTAGGCTTGACCAGGTCACTTAGTTCGGGTTCACTCCAGAGGCCAGGTCCCAGAAGTCCCTAAGCAGATGACCACGGTCTTGGTGGCACTGGAGCTTTGCCTCTTCCACAGAGTTAAATGTGCCCGTGCAGAGGTCCTTCAGGGACCCCTGTCTGGGTCAGAACCCAACACTTTGCCTGGCCAAGGCCAGGACAACTCTATCCTGTCACCAGCTGGCTTCCCTGGCTCTAGGCCACTGGCCTCTAGCCATGGGCCAGGCACCCAGCCATGCTGTGGAGCCAAGCAGCCCTGGCATGGAGTGGTCCTGTAAAAACTCTCATTGGTCTTGGAAGGTTGAGGTGCAACCTGGACACTGTAGAAATGATGACTCTATCCTTAGGTGGGGAAGACATCCCAGTCTTTCTCCGACCCTGGTGTCTTCCTTCAAAGTCACACCCCACAGCTGCTCCATCACTGTCTTATGTTCCAAGGACAGAACACCACACTGGCCTGAAGGTCCCGAGATTTCAGTCCTGGTTCTGTTGTGACACAGGTTGCCCTACCCAATCCACAACTTTGATCCTGAAGGAGTACAACATTTAATGGGTCCATTGGTTCTGTGGCATAAACTTCCCACTGATCCTTTAACCTTCCAGAAATGGCAGTATCATTTTACAGGTGAGAGAGAGACAGAGACAAAGACAGAGGCAGAGACAGACAGAGAGGAGAGACAGAGGGGGAGAGACAGAGAGAAAGGAGAGAGAGGAAAGAGAGAGAAGGGAGAGAGAGAGAGAGAGAGAGAGAGAGAGAGAGAGAGAGAGAGAGAGATTTTGCTGCGCTCTTCCAGCTGGTGTCCACCCAGCTTTCAAATGGAGCCTTCTCCAGCTCCAAAGCCTAGCCCCTTGCAGGCCTTTGGTAACTGTGTTCCTCCCTCTCTTTCTCTCTCTTTCCCCCTCTCTATTCTCTCTCTTCCTTTCATGTAGTCCACCCTGACCTGGCCTCAGACTCTAAGTAGCCAGGGCTGACTTTAAGCTTCTGATCCTCTTGTGTCCCCCGCTCCAGACATATCCCCACTCTGAATGTCTACAGAGGGAGGAATGGAACCCTGTGTGTTGCCAGATAAGTACCCTGTGAACTGAGCCACATCCCTAGCACCCAGCATCACTTTCTGGCTACTCTGTGGTAGCCAGGTGTTAGGTGTTCCACGGACGCTCACTGGGCTGTTCTCTCACTGTCAGGGAAAGAGGGAGTTGTGAGGCTAAGAGTGTCTCCCCATCCTGGGACAGAAGCCGAGCACGAAGCTGCTGCTGTTTGTGACACTCCTCTCAAGCCGGGTCTCGCTGAGATGAATAAAAGGAAGGTGTTTCTTAACAGCCATGCCCCCGAGTTTGGGATAAAGGGTAAAAAAATCTTACTCGAGAAGAAAGCAGGAGATGAGGAAGCGGAGGAAGAGAGTCAGGGAGAAACACGAAGGTCAGGCGGTCTTAATCTCTATCAGCCTCAGCCTCTCCTAGATGACATCTGCAGACCTATTAGGCCAACACCTTGCACCTGTCACTCAGAAGAAACAATGGCCACCCCTCTCTCCAGAACCTCTCTTCCCCCCAACCCCCCAGGGCTTAAACAACAATTCATAATAATATTTGCTTCTAGCTGAGCTCCTAAAACGGCCTCACTGCAGCCCCTGTCACACGGCCAGTGAACGGCATGGATGTCTCTGGCCACAGGAAGACAGTAACCTGGGCCCTGTTCTCCCACCCCAGCGACAGGATAATGTCCCGTTGCCTGATGCCCCCCTTCTGGAGTGCAGGGTGGTAGCAGGTGCTGAGCAAGGGCAGGGTAGCCACCTAAGGGCGCTACTGACCTCCTGTCTAGTGTGCAGCCAGCTTCAGAGGTGACAGATGAGCTCTGCTCCCAACCCAACCCAACCCCCTTCTTGCCCAGGCCCCCTCCTTCCAACCTATCTTTCTGGCCCAGACCCCCGTATCTTCCTCGGAGCTTCAAATAGCTGTGTCTCAGAAATGTGAAGTGCCGTTTTCTCCTAATTACAAAACTAACAGCTGACAACACGTGCCCCATCGTTTCTCCGAGCTAACAGCCCCATTAGGACAGATCTGTTATCGCCCTTGCCCCCTCCATATATTTTATGAAGCCGCCTCAAAAGTACTCAGCGCCTGGTCCTCCCCTCCTCCTTCCCCTTCTCTTTTAAGGCGATGGCTTTGTGAAAGCAGAAGGGGGAAAATAAAGCTTTTTACTAAAATGTCACTCTGGAAAGGGGGTGGGGAGGGGGCTTCCTAATAGGCCATCAGAGGCTTGCTTTTTTTTTTTTTTTAAGTGTGATAAATTTGACCCGTCTTAAAAAGACAGTCAGTGTTGCTTATCAGCCATGATTTGACCAGATAGCCGTTTCAAAAAAACAGACACTGGTCTTTTTATAATAAATGAAAGCAATAAAATCAAGAGCTGGGCCAGAACTATAATTAAGAATCAAGCCCAGAGAATGGGGGTGTGTCCGAGGAAAGCAGTGAAGTGTTTGGGCAGGCTGCCGTGGGCACCATTGTTGGGGGTCGCCACAAGGAGGAAGGGAAGGGTGACTCTTCTACCCCTTTCTCCCTCCTAACGGTCTTGAGAGAGCCCCATTTCTGGACAGATGGAAGCAGGGGTTGCAAGGAGGGACTCAATGCCCACCCCAAAGCCCAAATCCTGTGTCTGTTTGAAATTCAGCTGGGAGACCTATTCCTTGCTCTGCCTGCACACAATAAACACCCCAGGCTCGCTACCCCTAAAGAGCTCCTGTGTAACACAGTCTCCAGCTCAAGTCGCTGCTTTGCATTTCCTTTTGGCTTTATTAAAACTGATTTTCTATTTGCACTATAAAAACTGATCTGATTAAATTTCCATTTTTCCCCAAAGAAAAGACTCTCTCTCCCGCCTCCCCCCATCTCTCCATGCCCTCCTCTTGGTCCTCTATCCCATTAGCCCTCTCCACCTTTTTTTTTTTTAACCCCAAACAAATAATTCTTGATTATCCTCCCTCCTCATCCTTCTCGTCCCCCACTGGGTCCCCAGCAGTTTCCATGGGGATGGCACTCCCAGGGAAGGGGGAAAACGGAGCTCACCCAGCGAAGCCGAAAAGAGGGGCGGCTCATTGGGGGATGCACAGTGAAAGAAAGGGGTGTTTCTTGGGGCCTCTCATACTCCATGTGGCTGTGAGACTGCATGACACACCCAGTGTGGCCCTGAGTCTGACTTGTCCCTCTGACAAAGCCAAGGTTGTGGGTTCAGTACTCTGGAGGGCCACTGACCTGACTCCTTGTGTTCAGGATCCCTCACTCGCCACCATTCAGGGCAGGGAATGGGCCAAGAATACAATTAAGATCACAGATCCCCTACTCAACGTGTGAGTTAAAGACCTTAGCCTTCCAGTTTCTGTTTCTTCCCTGTGACAATGACTCATTAAGGACCCACTGTAGGGGGAGTCAGTGCAGAACACACACAGCCCCTGTGCTATGTGCTTCCACCGCCAAGCCAAAGGAGGTTCCATCTCAGAGAGGACAAGTCGTTGGGTCATTGAAAGAGGCCCTTGCGGGATGAGTGCAGGATTCTGCATGCTAACTACTGCACCGCACAGCCTCGAGACAAGAACATGCTGTGAGGAATCAAGCATCGACCCAGAGGCCCACCACAGAAGAGCCGAGGAAGCAGAGGATTGGCTGAGAGGACCAGCTGCAGAAGCAGCCCCCATCCGTCCTTCTAAGGGCCGCCTCCCTTCAGAGCTCCTCAACCCGTGTGTTCCCCTGCCTCAGCCCTGCTGGTCCCCTTGGCGCTCCTGCCCTTAAAGCTGCATCCCCACCCCTCCCCTCCGTGCAGCTGAGGTGGGTTGGCATTTTAACAAGACTTTTCTAAATATTCAGGGAAAACAAAAAGTAAATAATGACAGGAAATATAAATGGCAGGCACAAACTTATTTCCCACTACACCAGAGCATCTTAGCACTATCAGTAATTAATTGTGAGGGGTGAGTGAGTGAGTGAGTGAGTGGCTGACTGACTGACTGACTGACAGACTGACAGACTGACAGACTCACTCACTCACTAACTCACTTCCTCACTCTCTGACCAACTGACAACCTGACTCACTCACTGACAGACTCAATCTCTTCTTCACCATCTGAATGACTGAATGACTCACTCACTGAATAGTTTGCCTATTAACCAACACCAAAATAGGCACTGCCTCAGTTGCCTACCTAGCTGGGGCCAATCGCTCGGCACTGAACTCCGTCCGGTGTAAGAGTCCACCTGGCCCACTCAGACAGGTAGGATGGCAAGTGTGACTTATGATGGAAGTCCCCAGCCGCCCTGTGTCCACACCCTCAGGGGAGGCTGTCCTTCTCACAGACGCCCTAACACCTTCCCTACACAGTGGTCGCGCCATGCATACAAGGGTTCTCCCCTGTTCCTAAGTACCCATCCACAGCTACCATCGTCTCTCGGTTTGAACCAAGGTCTCTGGGGTCAACAGAAAGGAACGTGAAGGTGGTCAGAGCAGACGCCAGAGCACCGGAGGCCAGGATGTCTACAGGCCCTGTGCAGTTGCATGCCACTCTCTGGAACCTTTCATCATTTCTCCAGAAGTGCCTCTCCTCCCTTTCTGTGGGCTAGCCTGGCTGACCTGCTCTCCTCTGGGTAGAGCAAGCTCCCACTCACTCATTGCTCTATGTTCCCTGGTGTGCCTTCTCCCCAACCCACCTTCTGCTTGCTATCCAAAGCTGCTGCCTCCTTCTCTCCTTCTCTCCCTCCTCCTCCTCCTCCTCCCCCTCCTCCTCTTCCTTCTCTCCTCCTTCTCCTCTTCTTCTTCTTCCTCCTCCTCTTCCTCCTCCTCCTCTCCTCCTCTTCCTCCCTGCCTCCTCCTCCTCCTCTCCTCCTCTTCCTCCCCGCCTCCTCCTCCTCCTCCTCCTCCTCCTCCTCCTCCTCCTCCGGAGTGAGTTCCAGAAGGCTTCCTTGTCCCCTACCCTGTCTCTGCCCCACAGTATCTGGCCTTGCTGTATCAGCCCCACCCACCGAGTCAATTTCCCTGCTCCCGGGCCTTTCCCACCATCACAGTCAGCCTGTAGGGCAGAGACTATGTCCTTTATGGTTGCATTCTCTCCAGACCTCTCCATTTAGCGCAGTGCTGTGTTGACTCTAAGTGCACCCACACTTCTATATGCATGTGTAATAACCATTCATGCTGATGGGGTGCAGGGCTATATTTCAACATGTGTACTGATCAAATTAGGCTCATTAGCATTTCAGTCTAATTATCATTTTTTTTAATGCTTGGAGCCTTTCGGCTCCTCTCTCCCATTTTGTTTTGTTTGATTGTTTGGGTGATGCCGGGGCTCAAACCCACATGCTATCTTCTAGTTCTTAATAGAATATCATAGATTATGACTTACCACAGCACCCCCCCCCCCCCCCCCCCCGCCACCCAAGTCTTCTTGCCTGTTTTTTTGAGACAAGGTGTCATGTAGCCCAGGCTGACTTTGAACTTACTATGTCATGGAAGAGAACCTTCAACTTCTGATCGTCCCGCCTCGGCCTCCAGAGTGCTGGGATTGCAGGCCTGTGTCACTGTGCCCACAGGTTTATGTGGTCCTGAGGATGGTCCTGAGGACCCCAAGCCTCACGCACACTAGGCAAATGCTCTGGAAACTGAACTCCAGCCCCAGCCATCTGCTCCACAATTTTTTGACAGACAAAAAACAAAACAAAACAACAAAAAATGTACTTTGAATTCAGTCACGTGAGAAGACTGGAGAGGGAGGGAGAGGGGGAAGGAAAGGAGGGAGAGAGAGAAGGGAGGAGAGAGGGGGGAGAGAGAGGGGATAAAAGCATGTTGGGGTGGACAGGGCAGCGTGGTTTGTGAGACAAGGCACTGAATTTGGTTCTAGACGGTTTACGGCGACAGCGAGGCACTTAAGGAGAGATGTCCTGCAGGCTGCTGGATTTATGAGGCTAGAGTCCAGCAAGAGGTCAGGGCTGGAAATGAGCATTTGAGCATCTTGGAGAAAGATGGGGAAGAGAGAATAGCTGCAAATGAGCTCCTGCAGGAAGTGAATAGAGCACCAGAGGAGGCTGCTGCCCCCCTCCAGGAGGCCTCAGGGAGCGCGCGGGGTTGGGGGGCAGCCAGTGTGGGTGTCCACTGACGCTGCCGAGTTAGTGGGCCTGGGAAGCAAAGTCAGGGAGAAGGGAAGGGACTCAGGACTGTGCACACACAAGGTAGAGGAGGCTGAGCCCAATCAGCTCACCAGCAGACTTTCACCCTTTCAACAGCGTTCAACACTGTCTCGAAACAGTGCAAACAGGTCCTGCCCCAAATTCTGCCTGGTCCTGGACTGCTGGTCTACTGGTCCTTACCTATTTACCTTCTCCCTGACTGCCATCAGCCACCATTAGAACCACAGAGCAGCAGAGATCAAAAGCACAGAAGCAAAGAAAGGGGTTCACCATTACTGGTTCTATTTCCACAAATGCCCCACCCCAGAGGGATTGTAACCCTCTGAAAGTCCCAGACCAGATGCCAGGCATCCACAGTCCCAAACTGGCACTCCCTGATTTCTATCACTGTCACTCTGCAGAGACAGCAGAGGGAGACGGACCTGCCCAAGATTCACAGCTGGGCCAGATTCAGGCCAGAATGGGACAGAACATCTTATCTACACTCTTCCCTCTTACTGCTGGTCCTGAAGCTGGTCTCCTGCAGGCTCACGACACACCTCAGAGCAGGCCGGCACAAGCTCACATATCCAGACTGCAGGGGCAGAGGGCCTGGGGGATGCTTCAGTCAGTAAAATGCTTATAAGATCTGCATTCACGCCCCATAACACACATAAAAAAGCCACAGGTGGTGGCCCATGACCATAATCCAGGTGCTAGGAAGAGGGAGACAGGCAGATCCCTATGGCTCACTGGCCTGACAGTTTAGCCTAATCCATGGGTCCCAGGCCGATAAGAGACTCTATCTTCAAAACCAAAGCAAATGCCACCTGAGGAAAGACACCGGAGATTGTCCTCTGGCCTATACACACACAAACACACACACTCATATACACACACACACAAACACACACACATACATACAGATACACACTCACATACACACACATACACACATACTCACATACACACAAACACACACACTCACATACACACACACATACACACACACTCACATACACCACACACACACACACACACACACACACACACACACACACACACACAGAGTCTAGTGCAGGCAGAGATCTAATACTTCAAACTCTGACTGCTCCCTTCATCTGTAACCCCTGGCTCAGACTGCTCCCAGGACAGGCTCTTTAAGGATGACACTCTCTGTTCTGAGAGCAGCAGCTGTGAACCTGTCTTCATCCACACCTAAAATCTGGGCCATTCCAAAGAGACAATTACATGCCCTCACCCGGCCCAGCCCCCGTGGAGCTGCTGGCTGCTCAGAAACCCCTGGCCCTCCTTGTCCTGAAGCTGCCAATTTCCTCATCAGTATTTTATTTGTCTGTTTTGCTCATTTTTAAGCTGGTGGCAATTGCTATTTAAATTGTTTTGTAAAGTGTCTTTGCATTTACAATGCCGGCTGTCAGCAGCCCCACAATAGGAAATGAGATTTGGCATCAAAGGCAAAGACGCTACTAAAATACATTTTAATAAATATGTAAATCAATTAATCAATCACCCATCCAGGGAGCTTTGGGAATGCAGAGGGCTGAGAGGGAGGAGCTGGAGGATGGTGTGGTCCAAGGGAGCAAAAGAGGCTCACCAGCACTGAGCACATGATGGGCAGCTGGCCACCCTTGAGCTCCTAACCTCTGCGTTCCCTCCTTCACCCTCAACGCTACCTAAGTGGGCACCCCCAGGCAGGAGCTAGGAGTCCATGGAGGTGCTAACAAAAACTCCAGGCCTGAGAGTAAGAAACAAATGCTTTAGTAGAAACCACCACCACCAACAACGTGTCTCCCCCTCCAATGCTGTTTCCAAGAGAAGCCTAAGGTTAGAAGGTACTTTCAGGGCTTGGGTCTGCAAGCTGGACCAGCCTGGGGGATCAGCATCAGGAAGAAGAAATGACCAGCTGCTCTCTTTTCCTGCAAAAGCATCAAAGGAGGAGGTGCTTAAGCTGTCACACACAAATTGGGAAGGGATGTACTGTCCCCTCAGAGACAGCTCTGGGAAGGGATG
>CABHPQ010201475.1:0-29770 GCA_902168405.1 Peromyscus aztecus
TCAGAGAGGAGGATCTGGCCAGTGCAAAGGGCCTGGGGCAGAAACACACCCAATGTGTTCACAGTACAGGGGAGCGCAATCTTCCCCCAGTAGAGAACTTTGAAAATGCTCCTTGAGGGGTGACTCCTTCATAGTCATCATGTAGTCTCTTATAGGCCAGAGGCATGCAACACTGTCCCCAAAGTCAGCGAAGTCCACAAGCCTCATACCAGGCCTGACCTGACACCTCCTCCCCATCTTACTCACCCTGTGGTATCCTTCTCTTCCTCTTCCTTCTCTTCTTCCTCCATGTTCCTTCTCTTTCTCCTCTCCTCCACTTCCTCTTTCTCTTACTCCTTTTTTCTTCTCTTCTCCCTCTTCTTTCTCCTCACCCATTGTCTTTATTAACATCATCACCGTCAGCAAAAGTATTAATCAATAGACCACTCACAGCAGTAATGGGATCTTATCATCAACTACCTCACTCTGCACAATAACTAAGTTGGGTGCTACCACCATTCAACACAGAAAGAACCCAGGAGGTGTAGGATCATGTAGCTGGCACATGGCACAGCAGGGGTAAGCCCACTGTAGCCTGACTTCACAGCCACTGTCTTCCCTGTCTGCAACTGCTTCCCCCCTGCCCCCCTGGGAGTCATTGTCCTTCTCTATTCTGCTTGTCTGAAAATGTGGCCAACAGAACGCAGAAGAGGAAGAATAAAAAGGCAGAGTGGGAAGGACAGGCAGCCAGGCATGGGGTTGGGCCGTGTGTTGGGCCATGACACAAACTGTATTGATGCGCATCCAAGTATAAGCATGAGCAAGTAGGTAGACCACAGATAAATAGATGATAGATAGACAGATAATTATTGATAGTTGGTGGGTAGATCATAAATACATTATAGATGTATTACAGATTCTAGATAGATTGATTGGTTGATGACAGATGCATAGATGATTGATATATAGATAAATGATTGGGAGATATAGAGATTATATATATATATATACATTATATCTGTGTACATATCATATACACAGATAGATGATAGATACATAGAAAATTAATAGATAAGTAGATAGAAGATAAATAGATGGTAGAAAAACAACTGATAGGTATATGATTGACAGATAAATATGTGACAAATAGAAGAAAGACATATGATTGATTGAAGATGGATTGATAGACAGTACATTTGATGTGGGTGTGAATGTTGATCTGGCAGTGACCAAGGTCACCATGGTGGAGAGAGAGGGCAGTCAGGTGGGTAGCATGACAGAGCCTGGCCTTGTCTCTCATTATCTTGCAGACTCTGGAAGATCCTCATTGCCTCATTCTCATCTGGGAAATGAAAGTGAGCACCTCAAGGGGATGTTCTGGGAATTAAACATGCTCAGACAGTGTAATGGGAAAATCAACACTTTAAATTATAAAACACGTACACACGACCACCTCATACTCAGCCCAGACATGGCCACTTAGTGACCAGAGTCTTAAGATAAGATTGAACTATGGCTGGACATGGTGGTACACAATTATAATCTCAGCATAGGAGGATCAGGAGTTCAAGGTCATCCCAGGCTGCTTACTGAGTTCCAGACCATCCTGGGCTATAACAGGAAAGAAAGCATTGATCTATAGACCAAAGGGTTCCCTACCTTTCCTCAGAGAAAAATGGACACCTTAGAAACCTAAAGTCTACCTTTGGAATTAAAGCCAGACAGCTCTCGGGAGTGCCCATGGTTCTCTGATGGCACCTGTAAGTACCCTATGAGTACAAGCAGCTCTCGGGAGTGCCCATGGTTCTGATGGTACCTGTAAGCACCTCATGAGTACAAGCAGTTCCAGCTGCTTCCCCCATTAGAGCAAGGAAAGGCTTCTGGACTTCCTGCCACAGGGCTGGGGATACTGCACTGTTCCCATGGGGTCTGCAAGGTCTCAAGGGAGTGCCTTGCAAGCAATCCATGTGTCTGGGGGCTGCTTTAGGGCTGAGCCTCTACTTGGTATCCTCTAGTGAGGGGCTCTCACTTCCTTCACAAAGAGCATGGAGAAACCAGGTAAAGAAAGCATCCCCTTTACACAGAGCTTGTATTGTGACACCCACCACAGGCTGGCTCCTCACACATGGCCCTATGCCTGGCACACAGCAGATAGGTGATTTTCTTTTCTCTTTTAAAGCACCAATGAATCTATTGTGTGTGTGTGTGTGTGTGTGTGTGTGTGTGTGTGTGTGTGTGTGTGTGTGTGTGTACGCATGCTCTCACACACATATACATATGCAAGAGGATGCCCAAGGAGATCAGAAGATATCAGATCCTCTATGAGCTGCCCAGTGTGAGTGCTGGGAACTTAACTCCAGTCCTCTGCAAGAGCAGCAAGCATTCCCAGCTGCCAAGCCATCTATCTGGCCCCAGCCTTGCAGTGTGGGGGTTCACCCAGGGAATGAGAAAATGACTCACTTCCCCATCCCAGCCATCAGCCCAACCCTTCCTCAGGGCAGTCCCACATCCCCAGGCGTTCCTCAAGAAACCCACCCCTCTCAAGTATAAATAGAGCAAACTGCTTTGTAGTGAGAGACTCCATCTGTTAATTAGCAAATAAATCAGCCCCGTCTCACCAATTAAGAAAAGGAATCTTGGCCTGCAAAATGTGGCTTGTTTCCCTCAGTGATAATGAAAGGTGTTTGTCACGGGCCTTGAGGTGACAGTGCTACCTACCTGTGCCTCACACAGCGCGCTCTCTCTCTCTGTCTCTGTCTCTCTATCTCTGTCTCTGTCTCTCTGTCTCTGTCTATCTGTCCCTGCCTCTGTCTCTCTGTCTCTCTCTGTCTCTCTCTCCCTGGCTGCAGGTATGTTGGGGGAGGGCTCCTCTCCTTTCACAGCTCCTCCTATTCTCCAACCTTCCATTCTACCATCAGCATCCCATGTCTTAGGAAGGGACAGTCCTTGAGCCCTTAAACCAAGAGGCAGAGCTGTATGGTTTTCCTGGGGATCCAAAGACCACCTCCATCAAACATTTTTGCATAGAGAATCACGTGAAAGGCAGATCCTGAGGCCCCACACTTGGATCTGAATCTCAGAGAGTAGCATCAGAATGCCTTAACTTTGGCCTCCTCCCTAAGAGATTTGGACAGCCTCTCAATCACTGGAGCAAACAACCTGTCCATCTGCCCTTTCTTCTTCTCAGAAATTAAAATTTTCTTTATTTTTTAATTTTTATTTTACATGTATGGATATTTTGCCTGCATGTGAGTCTTTGCACCATGTGTGTGCAATACCCAGAGAAGTCAGAAGAGGGCACTGAATCCCCTGACACTGGAGTGACAGATGGTTGTGAACTGCCATGTCAGTGCTGGGAATCAAACCTGGGTCTTCTGGAAGAGCAACCAGTGCTCTTAATTGCTGAGCCACCTCTCTAGTCTCTCTCTCTCTCTCTCTCTCTCTCTCTCTCTCTCTCTCTCTCTCTCTCTCTCTCTCTCCTCCTTTTTTTTTTGTCACTGACAAAAAAAAAAAAGAGTGGAAGGAGGTGCTAGGTCTAGTATATTACACAAGGCACAAAAGGTCCCTGAGGGGAGGGAGCTAATCTAAATTTCATTTTGCAGGTAAAGAGACCAAGGCCCACACTACAGGTTGAATTATGCCCTGCCCCCTGACATATATGACCAAGTCCTCATCCCCTGTATCAGGGGCATAAAGGTTCTTAGGTCCATAGAGCACTAGGGAACCAGGAATAGTAAACACGTGGGGTCCTCTCCTCAAAGGAGCTACCAGTTTTCCACGCAGACCGCTGGAACTGGATCGTTAATGACCTGGTGGCCTCTTTGCTATCTGTAGGGGCAGACCTCTCCCTGATTCCCCAGAATGTTAATCCCAGAATCACCCCTCCCTAGACCATTATCTTTAGCTCCCAGTTAATAGAACCCATCCTTGGTGGGGGATATCACATGTACTTTATAGCTTGCTGACCTTTATGCTGTCTTAGAGACCTCACTAGATTCTAGGCCTTTCAGCTACGGAACCCACTTCGTGGTCGCATGTACTTCGTAAACCAGTCTCTATGTAGTCACACCTTAAGCTTTATTGTGCACCTGCAATTGGAAAGACTGTTGCCTGGAAACTTTCCCCAAATTGTACTGTGTTTTAAATATACGCTGATAATGAAGCCTCCTGGCATCAGACTCCCTAAGTCTGATCCGGGTTGACAAAGTCAACCTGAACTGAGTTTTCATTCCCACCTCTTTGCGTTTGCTTTCCTGACTGAACACCTGCAAGTTCCCCCTCGTCCCTGTACCTCAGAATGTGACCTTACTGAGAAGCTCTAGAAAGAGGTCATCAAGTTAAACGTGGTCAGTAGGATGATACTTAGCCATCATGACTGGTGTTCTACTAAAAAGGGATACTTGGGCCCAGAGACAAGCATGCACAGAGAGAGGACAATGTGAAGAGACCCAGGGAGAATGCCATAGAAAGATTAAAGTTATGCAATGTCACAAATCAGGAGAGAGATGCCTGCAGCACCTGAAGTTGGAAGAAACAAAGGCGGCTCCCCTTGCCTTGCTCCAGAGAAGTCAGATCGAGCTCCTACCAGCACCTTGACCTCAGGCATTGACCTTCCAGAGCTGTGGAATTACATATTTCTGTTGGTCTAAGTCACCCAACTTGTTTCACTTTGCAGTCCCAGACAACAGCCTAAAAAAAGGACCATGACTTGATCAAAGTCATGCAGCTAGATGGCAGAGATCAAACATGGGTCCCATTCATCGGGCTACACTGCCACATGGGGCGAGGCTATGTTCCATTTGTACATGATGGCCCAGGCAAGTGACCACCATGCAGAAACCAGAAGGCTAAATGCAGGAACTATGTGAAGTTTCCATGCATTTGTGGCCTCTTCCCCTGCCAGAGCCCAGTTAGCAGTCAGAAAATACACCAGGGCCCCTTCCTACGGACCATTTCAGAAAGGCAACCTATGGTAGGGTTCTTGTGCTGACCAACAAAGCCAGCATTTGTGGGGAACCCAGACTCCAAAAATCTCCCACTTTGAAGCATCCATGAGGTCAGCTCTAAGAAGGCAATGGCGAGAACATAACATTGGAGATGTACTGGACTGTGCCAAGTTATCTTCTTGCTCACCTCCAACATCCACTAGCATCTCTATATTCCCATAGGATGCAGGTTGTCTAGCAACAGCCATAAATCATCTCCCAGGCCTCTGGTCTAAAAGCCTAGATGAGATGAGAGAGGGATCCTGGCACCAGGGTAGAGAATCCCCCAGCAGCTTGGGAATTCAGCACTCAGAAGCAAAGTGAGATTCCTTACGGTTCTCTTTTTGCTTCACTCATTGGAAAAGGACACATTATACCTTAGTTATCCAAAGATACACTATCAGGCAAAGGTTAAGGGCCTTTTAGGAGCTCCTTCAACCCCAACACACCAGTACAAGAGACACTGCCGTCCACTGGAGATCTCTGCCATCAGCTCTGAGGGGAAAGAAGTCATCACTGTCTCAAAAGGTCCTGCCACATGGAAAATCATCCTCCCATAAGTGACATAGACACAAGAAAGTCATTTGCAATGAGAGGGGAGAGAGAGAGAGAGGGAAGAGGGAAAGGAAGCAATCAAATTAATTCTAATGACATTGATAAGGAGATCTGGAAGCCCAGCCAATCACTCCATTAAACTAATGACTTTGGGTCTTTTCTGTCATCACCTAGGGTCAGTTCCCCCTCCCTTTCTGGGTCTCATGAGTGCTGACAACAGAAAACAGGAGGTTTAGTGGAGCTGAAACTGATGTCACAGAGGGGAGACCCTCTGTCCACCCACCAGGTCTTAATGCTCAGTGGCTGGTCCTCTCGATGGGAGAGAAATGAATCCCATCATGACTCCTTAAGCAGCAGACACAGATAAGGAGGCAAGGCATGTACTTGGACATCCTTTCATCTCAAATGGTCCCACATAGCTCCATCCATATGGACCATCACTTCATACTGACCCTGGGAGATAGACAGTGAGGGAGCCCTGCTAGATACACACATCTGTGGGGTCAGCTTCTTGGGAACTCAGGATGATGAGAAGACACACGATTAATTTCACATAGATGCTCCAGGACTATACCACGTGCCCTGTTCTGTTTGTGTGAGTGTTGGTTTCTATTTTATTATGGTGAGATTCACATATGCTGAAATCAATCATTTCAAATGAAGAATTCAGTGATATTTAGCACATTTACAATGTTGCCCAACCACCTCCTCAGTCTAGTTCAAAACATTTTCATCATCAACAAGAGGAAATTCCATATCCACTCAAGTTACCTCCCCCAACTCCTCCTTCCTCCCAGTACTTGGCAACTATCAGTCACTGTCTTCGTGGGTTTACCTATGCTAGGCATTACCATATGATTGTATGAACTTTGTGCTTGACTTCTTCACTTTTCATAATGTTTTCAAGGTCCATCCACACTGTGTGAACCAGCTCTTCATTCCATTGTAAGGCTGAATAATATTGCATACACTTGCAGACACATATACATCACAGTTTGTTTATGAACACATGCACTCAATCCACATTTCAGATACCAGGCATGGTGACACACACCTAATGCAAGCACCTGGGAGACAGACAGATCATGAGGTCAAAGTCAGCCTGAGCTTCATAGCAAATTCAAGGTCAGCTTAAGCTAGGTAGCAAGACCCCGCCTCAAAGTCCAGGACCTGGAGATAGCTCAGTGGTAGAGCATTTGCATAGCATACATAGACTCTAGGTGTAACTGCCAATATCAGAAAATAGATCAACTGCATTTTACCTGACTCAGAGCTCTCAAAATCAGTTTCTTCCATCGGTTTGCCTGACTTTGCTTCCCTTCTCTGATTCTTCTTCCCAGGTCAGACTTTAGCCCATCTTACACATGTGCTCTACTCAACACAGCTCCCAGACGACATCCTTTGTTGTCCTGAGCAATGATGGACCCTTTCTCCCATCAGGCATTCAGACTGTCTTCAGGTAAGATAAAGAGGTTTGATAAATAAACCAGATCTATTTCAACACCGGTTTTAGTTTTTCGATTCCAAACTCACAAATTCAGGAGAATTTGGACACAGCTCCTCAGTGTGAGCTCTCCTCAGTATTTGGTACATTCAGTCTATGGGATGGAGAGGCAGAGCACGTGCGTGTGAATCCTCTAAGTCTTAGGGAGAGCCTGTCTTTTAAATTGAAAGGCTCCATCTCCTTCAGGGTAGCCAGGATTTGACTTTGTCTAGTCCATCTTCTCTGCGTACCTGTTCCATGCCAGGCATGACATGTCCAGGAGGAGACAAAGATCACTGGACATTGCCTGAGAAATGAGATGCAAGACACAGAGCAGGGACAGCAATAAGATGAGCAGACAGATTCTGAGTCATCAAAGGGTCCGGGAATACAGAGGACAGCTGTCTTCCAGCGGAACAGGGGAGGGAGGGGGCTCAGAAGGCATTGCCTTTGCAGCTGGAGTGGGGTGAGTAATGTCTGGCCAAGGGGAGAAGGGCTTCCTTAGAAAGACAGAAACACCGAGAAGGTGTGGTCTGTATTCTTCCTGCTGAGTCCACAATGGGAATACTTGGAGAGAGTGTGAAAGGTAACGCTAGAGACGGTAGAGACGGGGTCAGGTCACAAAAGAGCTTATGACACCTGTCCTAAGGTATTCACAGGTTTGGGACCTGAGGAGAAGCAGAAGGAGTTGGGCGAACAAAGGCTGGAGGCAGAGAGGGCATCAGGAGGCTAAGTCTGTGACAGGGGCCTCTTGACCTCAGCCCCAGCTGACTCCTATGAAAGACAGTCCCCAAGGGCAGGTGTCTCACTGGAAGGTAGTGAGTATCCCAAAAGCATTCATGAGATTAATAAATGAACAGGGAGCTAATGGGGTCTGGAAGACTAACGCTCTCACACCACCCCTACCTTAGCACCACGCTGGTCTGGACTTGACTCGGAGTAGGAGTCTCCTGGCTATAGGCTGCAGTCCCGGATGCTCTCTGCCTCCAGTGCCTGTTCATCCCATCTCCTCCCAGACACAGTGGCTCTGCCCCAGCAGGATCCTACCAAGCCCATACCTCCTCCCTGGGCTGCCACTTGTCAGCACCAGGCAAGAGAGATGCCAGCTTTGTCCCCACTCTGAAAGCCCATTCGGGGCTCTGGAAGATGAATTATGTTTCATTTATATCAAAGAAGCAATCTTGGAGCCCATTTGTGATCAAATTTGCTGTCAGAGAAACTTTGCTTTATCGCATTACATCTGATATCTCTTGGCTTCTTGTCCTTGAGACTATTAAAGTTTAATGTCAAATTCAAGATGAAATGAAATCTTTGCTGTATCATCTCATCAGGGTCTGAGCATTCCCCCTTCCATCTAAAATTTTTTGACAACTAATTACAATGGGGGTGGAACAGAGAGACCTGCTCCCCTCTCATTTGCTGAAAACGCCATCATTTGAAGGGGTCGCCAATGAGCACCATGGCTTTTTGAGAACAGAACAAAGAGAGGTGCTTGTCTCTGTTCAGTTCATCTCCTCTGTCCCTTCACCCCAGACTCACATCCCCTGGACTAATGACATCAGTTTTCATTCCTAGCCAAACAGGTCATTCCTGCAAGGGGACACATGGTAAGGATGTAAGAGAAAGCACAGGACCAGGAAATAGATGAGAGCTTAATTCAGCCTCTGCCTGCTACATGACTGTGAGCAGCTCACTGCTCACTTGGAGCTTCCATTTCCTCAACTGTTAAACTGGGGTTGCACTAGAATCACTCTGCCCAGGGTAGAATGGGGAGGGTGAAAGACCTTAGCAAATAGAAGCATGCATTCCCAACAGAGATTCAACTTAAAGACTTGAAACACACCACAAGATCACGCCTAAAGGTCTAATTTACCATCAGAAGCAACTGATTGCCAAGAACTGTAATTGTCTCTAGGAAAAGTATCCATGAACACAGACTTCAGACTAGGACTGTGCTTTCCTCTGGGGAAGAGTCGGTATTTTGATGGAAACCCACCCAGACAGCAAAGGATCGTGGGAAGATCCAACAACTCACAGACCAAAATTTCTAAAAAGCAATGTGTGTGTGTAAGAGAAACATCCAGAAAGAAACAGGAGAAAAGTCTTTAAAAAAATTGATATTTCATTTATTCAATAAATATTTATTATGCTTTCTGTGTGCTCCCACGGTTCTAGTTACTTGAGATTCAGTAGTTAATAAAAAAAAAAAAAAGGCAAAAAATTTGGCCTCCTGGATCCCAGGCATTAGAAGGAGGACAAATGGTAAATGTGATTAGGTAATGAATTCATTTGGATTAATCTGTAAATTTCTTTTTCTTTTTTTTTCTTTTTTTCTAAGAACGGACTCACTATGTGGCCAAACCTGGCCTCAAACTCATGATCTCAAGACCCTCCTACCTTCTGCTCCTGAGTGCTGGGGTTACAGACGTGTGTGCCACGGTATCCTGCCGATCTGCAAACTCCTGAGTGCAGTCCAGGCCTGAGGAGGCTGCTGAGATGTTCTCCATTCTACTTCCTTGACTCGAGTCATTTGCACTGAGCAGCCACGTAGGGCTGGTCAGTTTGCTCACCTCTCTGAGCCTTGATTTCCCCATCCATAAAGCAAGGACCACTAGAAGGCCTACCTGCCTCTTAGGGTCGCATGAGTTGATGTGTGCCAGGGAGGTAACCTGGGAGGTAACCCAACTGCTGGCCCTAATCATGTCCTTCTGGGAAGCTTTCCAGATGGATCGAGTGTAGACCAGCAAGAGTTAGAATCAGTGCTTGGAGGAGTAGCAGGTCTGTTAGGCACATTTGCAAGCAGAGCCCAAAGCTGAGGAGGAGGACCCAACTGTCTTTCAAACAGCTACTCTGCTGGAAGCAGTGAGGAATAACTTGAGTGTGTGTCAGGAAACTTGTGTTGCTGTGACAACACACCCAAGCTGTACGAGAGGGAATGGCTTATTTGGAGTCACTGTTTCAGAAGTCTCAGTCATAGTCAGTAGGCTCTGTTGATTTGGGGCCTGTGGCAAAATAGAACGTTGTGTTGGAGTCACAAGGGAGCACAAGAGTGAGCTGCTTACCTCATGTCAGTGGGGATGCAACTATAGAGGAGTCAGGATCTCAACATCCCCTTCAAGGGCTGCTCTCAATGACCTATCCGGGCCTCCCTCTGGGCCCCACTTTCTGAAGGTTCCACCACCTTCCAACAGAGACACAAGCTGACTCAGCTTTCAACACCTGGGCTTTGGGGAGGCATTCAAGATCCAAGTCACAGCAATGCACTCTGCCAAGCTAGGCCCCTTCTCCAGGAATGGTTCCTTAGTCTCGTTCATTCACACATCCTGCTGGATAAACCAGCCTCAGACAGCATCCTTCCTGAGATGCAGCCCTGACACTTCACCAGCCAGCTCTACTGTTCCCTCTGGAGGACTTGGAACGTCTCAGACACCACTCTATAATCCCAGTCTCCAAAAGCTGGCAGGCAGGAGTTCTTACCTCGCCCTCCATTCCCCTGGGGAAACAATAATAATCCAATATGTTTGTGGAAGCTTTGTTTGAAATCAGAATAGCTGTGTGTCAGAGCCAATGACTACCTCTGCAGCAGCTCTGTAAAGTACACAGCAGCCTTCCATGAAACAGGGGAGCAAAGTGAGCCCCAAGACAGCCCAGCCAAGCAGCAAAGCCAGGGCACAGATGAATTCGATGGCATACAAATAGCATAATCTTAAGCACACACTACACTGATTCACAGGGTCAGATGTGTTCTTGAGTATCGACAGAATCCTAGAGAAGATTCCTTTTTTTTTTTTTTGACAGAAGCTCTTGAAAGGTACAGATCACTATGCTCCATTGTCCTTTGAATGACACCTACCTGTGCAAAGGTGACTTAAGCCAAGGAGAATGAGTCTTAACCAACAAACATCTTTGCCAAAGGGATTTAGAGTCCCCTAGGAGATACACCTCTGGGTGGGTCTGTTAGGGTGTTTCCAGAGAAGTTTAACTGAAGAGGAACGACCCCGAATGTTGGTTGCACTATCCCGTGGACATGGGGTCCTGGAGTGTATAAAAAGATAAAAGGAGGAAGTGAGTGGAACAACAGCATCCATCGATTTCTGGCTGAATACAATGGGACCAGCTGCCTAATACTCCCATACTGCCAGGCCTTACCACCATGAGGGACTGTATCTCTTCAAACCACAGGTGAAACAAATCCTCCTTTCTGTTCCGCTGCTTTCACTGGGAATTTGGTCACAGTGATGGGAGATGTAGCTCGCACACCCCAGCACTCACCACCCTGACCTTGCTGTCCCTTGCAGGGTGGACTTTGAGAAGTCCCTCCTCCCAGTGCTGTGGCCATTTTCACCGCTGTCACCCTTCTGTGTCACTTGCTGCAGTTTCACAGTCTTTGTTTTCCTTGTTATGAATCTGCTCCAAGATAGTAAATCTGTAATGTTCCGAGAGTAGATTTGATTTCTGGAAAGAGACCAAACTTATTTAGAGCCAAATCTTGCCAATAAGGTAGACAAGTAGTTTATATTAAATTTTTAAGAAAACAGCCTCGTGCCTGGAGCTCAATAAATATTTGTTGACTAACAATGACAACAAAATGAGAATTAAGTACACGGTGTTCGAGTCTAAGGAAAAGAGACTCATTTTATTCTTCAGCTCATAGATCTTCTGAAAACAGTTCCAGCAAAGAAATTCCAGAAGCAGTCTGAAGAGTGGTGGGTCACTGGAATAAGAGCAGTGTGTCAGGGGAATTCCTCCAGGAAGACAATCCATGGTTAGAATTCAAATCAACAAGCATTTAAAGGGACCCAATTTCACACAAGAGAAGGTGGTTCTAGTCTGTTTGCTATAACTACATACTAAGGAAATTGCTAAAGAGCTGTCAGGCCCTAGGTGGGGGTGGGGGTGGAGGGGGGTTGAGTGGATTGGGGGGTGTTATATGTAGGAGAAATGGTAAATACTGAAGACACAGAGAGACACACAGACTGCTCGGGAACATGGATTGGAGAAGGTGCCTTGGGGGAGCTCAAGCCTGCTAGCTGGAGGGTAGGAGGAGGCGTCTGGGCCCTAAAGCAGAGCTGCCAACCTCTTTATAACATGGCACCCCCAGAAAATGACCCCAACTGGTGGCTCACTCAGACAAATAAACAATGCAGATGTAGATGGGAAGACTGGCCTGGAGGGCTTTCCCGTGGCCCAAGGTCCACTTGCCACCCCCCAGATGGCCATGGATTCTTCTGTAATTGTATTCTCCACACACCAGCTGAGAAAACCCACGTAGAGGAAGGAGAAAGACTTGGGCAAGTGGGTACAGGAAGGGTGCATCAGGTTCAGGGGTGGGACACACAGGATGGGAGTGTTGGATGTCTAGTGAGAGCTCATCTCCTCTCTGGCAGGACGGAGGAGGAGGGGAAGCAAGTGTGGGTGAGTTGAGACAAGCAGAAACCAGCGAACTGAAGGAGTCTGAAGTTAATTCCATGGACAACAAAGTTCCTTCAGAGTCACTAATAGGGGGCTGAGGGATACATTTTTAAATTTTTAAAAACTTCACACTTCTTATGGTTTACTTAAAAAACAGCCACAAATAACCAACTTGGAACACACAGATCCCCAAAGCTAGAATACAGGCCATTCTCTTGCTTCTAGCTTAGTGGGGTGCTCTGCTTAGAGAAAAAGGCCTGGGTGATTCAGACATGAGATGAAAACCTCCATCCCAAGTTTTGTAAAACAGGCTGTGAAACTAAAAAGTAAACAGCAGCCTGGGGCCCCCAGGAACAGAGAGCAGCCTTCTTCCTTTGTGTGATTTTCTTCAGCTTGTCAGTGGTCTGAGTCGCCATTGCTGTTGTCTGCCCTGCCTAAATGAGAATAAATACATCCATGGCTTCTGCCCAGGCAAGCCACCTGTCTGTGTGAGAGGGATGGCGGAATGTTAAAATCGGGCTGGGAGGCGGAGGGGAGGAGTACCTTTAAGATGGCTGCCGGCGTTGCTATGGAAATGTAATTCCCGACCAGAAGCAAATCCCATTCAAAAGGCCAAGAATGGCCATGTTAGGTCAAAAACGGAACATGAACTGGGGGAAAAGATTGCTTTTCAAGAGAACCAGACAATTAATTTAACAGAGGAACCACCCTACAAAGAGGAAAATTACGGTTACCTTACGGGAGGGATCTTTATTCTGTTAAAGTCCAATTTTTAAAAGAGTGTACAAGGGATAAGGCGGCAAGAGAATGTCTCCATTTCAGCCGAGAAGAAGTTTACACGGAGGTGGGAGGGGGAGGGGGAGAGGTCAGGAGGACGGTTTCCTCTGTAAGACACTGAGCTGGATGGCTGAGGAAGAGTTATAGACCTGTTTTCCAGAGGAGGTGCAGGTCTCAGGCGGGTCAGGTTAATGTCCGCCGACATTTTTCAGCCTCAAACTTTGCGGAGTCCACACCACCATTCTCTTACAACTAATCTACCTCATGTCCTCCCGGTACCACCTCCGTCTAGGTACGAGTAAAAAATAATACGAATATGTGTAAGTTTGACCACAGGGGGATGTAGCTGCCCAGACAATTCACAGGCAACACGTGGAAAATAAACTGGCAGCCAGGCGTGCTCCCTCATGCCCTTCTCCTTAGCGGCCGCTCTCTCTTCCATCCATCACCCGCCAACTCGAAGACCAAAACACATCAAGGGAAGTGACGATCCAGTCAGCAGATATTAATTGAACTGTTATTAGGCTTGAGACAGTGTGAGGTGCCATGGGGGGAAATAAAGAGGTAAAGATTTTATCCCTGCCTTCAAACAGCTTGTCAAAAAGGAATCTCGAATGTCACACAAAGAAGAAGCCGGTTGGGGTATCAGCCGAGCCGTGGAAAGAGTAATCACTTCCAGGAATTCTGAGAAGAAGGTGTACTTCCCATGCTGGGCTGGCCAGAGAAGGCAAGACCACCAGCAGGGGTGTTGTTGTTGATGTTGTTGTTGTTGTTTGTTTTGTTTAATTGTGGTTCAGAAAAAAAAACTCGACATAAATTTCTCCTTGTAACCATGTTTAAGTGTAAAACTCAACAGTATCACATACATGCTTGTCACACAACCCATGTCCAGAATTGAAATCTGACTCAATGTCCGTGGAACCAGTCTCCATTCCCCCTCTCTCCACTCTCCTGGTACGTGTCCCCCTCCCCATTCTACTTTGAATCTCTGTGAATTTGACCACTCTAAATGCCCCATTGCTGTGGTTTCAACATAAAATGTCTCCCAAAGACTCACGTGCTCCCCTCTCCAACTGGTAGTGGTATAGGGGAAAGTTCTGGAAATTTCTGCAGGTAGAAGAACCTAGCAGGAGTAAGTGGGTCACTGGGGATGGGGGTGAGCCTTTAAAAAAGATTTTTTTTTTGTCTTTGGCCTCTTTCTATTTATCTTTTCTCTCCCTCTTCCCCTCTCCCTCCCCTCACCCCCTCACACTTCTGCTTCTCATCATGAGTTACCTCTGGACGGCCCCTCCTCCAGACTCCATCTGCCATGACGTTCTTCTTCACCACAGGCCCAGAATGAATTACAGCCAGGGACTAGGGATGGAGCCCTCTGAGACTGTGAGCCCAGATCAACTATGTCAAGCATCCTGTCACAGCAAAGAGAAAGCTAATAGGCTCCTGAAAGAGAGCTATCTTTTTGCAAGCTGCTTACTTCGCATTTCTATCTTGCTGTAGCATGTTGCTGATTCTCTTCCTCGAGGCTAAGTAAAATGTCACCTTCTGGTTTTCCATCCATCGATCTGTGGACATAAATGTTGCTCCTACACTTGGCTATGGTGAACACTGCTGCTGTAAGTTGAGTATGTAAATATCTCTTCAAAATCCTGTTTTCAGTCCTTATGAAAGTGTCCCCAGCAAGGCAATTGCCGAAACTAGCTGATTCTGATTTTGTGTTTTTGAAGAGTGGTGTTGTTTTCTACACCAGACCTACATTCTGTATTCTTACCAAATGGAACACAAAGGTCATAATTACATCTTTACCAACTCTTCCTCCCCCTTCTCTTCTCTCTCTCCTTTCTTCCCTCCATCCTGAGTATAAAATATTGTCTCACATGGTGTCTTAGTTCGGGTTTCTATTGCTGTGAAGAGACACCAGGACCACAGCAACTCTTATAAAGGAAGACATTTAATTGGGGCTGGCTTACAGTTTCAGAGGTTTAACTGATTATCCTCATGGCAGGACATGGCCGTGTGCAGGCAGACATGGTGCTGGAGAAGGACTGAGTTCCACATCTTGATCCACAGACAGCGGAAAGGGTCTAGGAGACACACTGGGTATAGCTTGAGCATATGAGACCTCAAAGCCCCCCCACAGTGACACACTTCCTCCAACAAAGCCACACCTCCTAACAGTGCCACTCCTATGGACCAAATATTCAAACACTGAGCCTATGGGGGCCATACCTATTCAAACCACCATTCATGGTTTCAGTTTACATTTCTCTGATGATGAATGATGTTGAAGATCTTCTCATATGCTTGTCATCCACTAGTCTACATCATTCAAGAAATGTCTCCATCTTTTGTTAATTTTTTAAACTAGGTTATTTAGGTTTGTTGTTAACGGACAATGGGCTGAGTTTGAAGACAGAAAAAATATAGTCAGATAGAGATGGGCTTATCAGAAATCAGCTGGCCTAATCAGAATGCTTTCAAGAAGGTGAATGTGTTATGCTGACAGGGTGGGTATGGATTCTTGAATTTGAAAGACCTATGTCCCATGGTTATTTGTTCAGCATTTCCAGTTGCTGAGGCTCCCAGATCTGCATGCACTGCTCAGCAAAACTGAAGCTCTCCAGTACATATGACCCCCAGGTGTCCTTGTCTATTAGTCCCATTTCTACTGCTATGACAAAACAGTACAACCGAGGCAACTTATAAAAGAAAGCATTTAACTGGGTTTATGGTTCCAAAGGGTTAGAATCCATGGTTGTGGAATGAAGTCATGAAGGTAGGAAAAGCTGACCGCTCACATCTCCAACCACAAACAGGAAACAGAGGGAACTAACCAACTTAAAATTATATGAGTCTTTTGAAACTTCAAAGCCTTTCCCCAGCAACACACCTCCTCCAACAAGGTCACACTTCCTAATCCTTCCCAGACAGTTCCACTGACTAGTGACCAAGTATTCAAACATATGAGCCTATGAGTGCCATTCTCATCCAAACTACTATATCTGTTACAGTATTCAGCCTGTGCCATTGGAAAGGGTTTTCAGAATCCATCCTCACCTTAAGTGGCAGGTGAAACAGACCTTCATATTTCTAGCTGGATTTCTAATTTACACTACTGTGGTTTCTTTTTGTTTTATCATTACTGGCTGTTTTGGGTTTGGTTTGATTTCATTTTCTGAAGCAGGGCCTTGTTATATAGCACATGATAGCCTTAAACTCAAAGTCTTCCTGCCTCTGTCTCCCAGGCTAGCATGCCCATCTTCTAGTGTTATTTTGTTATAGCCTAGCAATGATTATCACCTCATGTCCTGCCCACTTCCTTCTAGCTTGCTGTGGCCAGGGCAAGAACCTACGGAGGAAGGAAGCCAATAAAGTAAGCCAGCCTCCATGGCTAGCTCACCTTTCCATCATCCTCAATCACTGGGTTTCGTGCTGGCTGCCTCAAGAGCTGCCCTTCCAGCTGATGGATTTGATGCTCTTCTGTCTCTATGGGAAGCCACAGGGCCAGATCCTGACAGCATTGAGATCTCCCCTCACAGTCCTGTTGTCGTGCTCCCGACCCCCCACCATTTCCATGACCAAACACCTGGCCACACTCATCAGATGGCTTTTGTTGTGTGGGGAAATGTCACCAAGTAGGTGACAGAATAGTATTGCTGCATGGGGCTCCCATTAAAAGATACAGAGACCATGAGTAAGAGAAGGGCAAGGTGGACACCTTAAAAGTTAATAATGGGTGCTTCTGGAACATAGAAGACAGATGAATTTTTTCCCTTTGTGCTTTTCTGTATTTTCTAAAATTTTTACCATGAATATGTATTGCTTTTGTAATCAGAGGAAAGGACAGTGCATGGTAATTTTTAAAAAGCCTTTGTTGGGCTGCATGCCCACTTGGGCTTGTAGCTTTTGTGGATTTCACACAGAAAATTACAGAGTCCTGTCTCCTCTAAACTCATCTCAAAGACAGGGACAGAGCTGTCCAAAGAGTCCAAGACAATCCCGAGGAGCACAAAACAGCCCTTGCCCTCAGACCAGTCCTGAATGGATGCCCTGACTCAGGATGGAAAGAGATGAGGACATGAGGTGAGCATTCGTGGAGACCTGGGGTCCCCTTCAGATTGCCCTCATTTCTCTAGAAGGTCTTCAGTCCTCCCAAAGGGGAGAAAGAAAGTACTTGTGCTAAGTACAGGAAGATAGCCAGCCTTGTGGACAAGACTGAGAAAAGCCAAGTGAGGGGTCACCCCGCCACCCCAGCAGGGCTCAAGTCCTCATGGCCCCCTCTCCCTGGCGACATCACCACATTTTTGAGGACTGAGTCCCGTGATAGAAACCAGCCTGGTCAAGCAGCTGGAATGAGTTCAGATGGAGCATTATCTTGATTTGAATCATTGGTACAAAACCTGGCAAACCCTAGGATTCCAGTCTCAGCCATTCCCCTCCCTCCCCCAGGAGGGAAAGCATCATGGGTCCTGAAGATAGCCCCGTGTAAACATGTTGCTTCTGAGGCGGTACCACACAAAGGTAGTGATAATGTCCTCCTTCCGCACTGTCCCTCAGAAGATAAGGCGCAGCCACTGCCTCTGTCTGTGCAGGAGAGATGAAGTGCTGACCCCCACCACCCTGCTCCTATGATTGGACAGGAGAAGGAAACTGAGGCTCAGAGGAAAAAGCAACAGTGTGCCCAAGGCCATCCGTAGTATATATAGCAACTTGAACTGCAGCTCCGAGCTCCAGGCTCCATAACCAGGTGTGTACTCCTGATACCAGCTGTCACTTACACGAGTTCATGCACTATTCAGATCTCCAGGGCAGGGAGGTGGACTGGGTTTTGTGATTGTGTCTGAGAACCCAGATCATCCAAATCCTAGCCCAATGCCTGTGAGTCTCTGCCCCGACACAGCAGCCCCGTTGCCACCAAGTCGCCCATCTTATCACATCACGCCCACTCCTTTACAGTCTAAGGCTCTGATGGAGAAATCCCTGATTAGGGTGAGTGGGTCCTGTTTGTCTACCAGCACAATAGGATAACCAGGGGAGCATTCTTCATGATGCTTCCCTGTGCCAAAGCATACCTTGGCGAAAATTAGAATAGGGCGCCCTCTTCTGGTAGATAAATGAATACACGAAGCCCTTCTGCCCAGGCTGTGTGAGCCTTGGTCCCAGGACTGCAGCCCTCACTGGGCTCAAGGAGAGGGTCCCTTGTGCCAGGGATGCAATGGGATTCATGCGCAAGGACCCAGAATACCCCAAAAGCTGCTGCCTCCTGCCCTGCTTCTTAGCCCTCCCTCCGGAGTACACGCACCGTTGTCTCAAGCTCAGCCCTTGTTCTTGCTGATCTGGAAGGCTCTGTCCCCTGGCCTCCACCTCTGTCATCGGTGTGGATTGGATTTCCCCCTCCCCACGCTGGGCTGATGAGGTCTCATTCCCATGGGGAACCAGAGCACTTTCGAGGCCTCTGCCCACCCCCAGCCACCCCCCTTGGAGAGCCTCCTTTATGCTCTATTTTTAGTTTCTTGATTGCAAGTGAGAAGTCAGAACCAGAGAATGCTGGGAAACTGTAGAGATAACCAACCCAGAAAAAGGGACAGCCATGCGGGGAGGGTTGAGGGGCTCTAAGGGGCGGAGGAGGCAAATGTGGTACCCAGGCTACAACTGGGGCGGACAGGGAGGGCAGAAGGTGGGCTAGGCATCCTGTCTCCAGGCCAGCAGCCAAGGACAGGTGGAATCAAGCCACTGAGCTACAAAGGACCCCTCCAGGCCACCTAATACAATCCCTTCTCTCCACAGGAGGAAACTGAGTCACAGCTGAGGAGGCGGGGCTGCCGTACGGACTCTGATTCCTGAGGCTTTGTTTTGCAGGTGTGTGCAACATTGGACCAGGAAATGTGTACTCTCCACAAAGTAGTCCACATTCAAACCAAAGTGCACATCACCTCTGTGCCAATCTGGGCCCAGAGACCAGGCACAGGCCAGACTCATCACACTGCCCACAGGCTGGACTGTTCTCAAGCTAATTTCCCTCACCGGCCTGGGGCTGCGGTGGCCCCTTGGCCTGCACCAAATGCATCATCTCCCTCTTGGAGACAGGGGTGCTTCCCCAACGTGGCGCCGCCGTACTCCCTAAATGAATGAACCTGCAGCTCCAAACGGTACAATTGGCAGTTATTGCTGGCAGTTTATCAGTATTAACTGATTAGGCCCGAGATGATGGATCCCCTGTCTCAAAAAGCCCGCTGCCCTGCACCACCCCCAGGCAACCCATGAGACCTGGCTGCTCCAAGCTGCCTGGGGACGGGCCTTCACTCCGTTCCCCTCACCCTGAGCTGCCCCCCTCACCCAGCAAAAGAGACATTTAAATAAATAAAACAAAATTCAAATGAGGACACTAAATCTCCCCGGCATTTAATTGATGATCATTATGCTTAGGAACCTAAACTCTTTTAATTTCACTGCGATGCAGAGATGAATTATAGAATTACAGTCGCCAATTATCAATCACGCCTTTGCTAGTGTCTCCTGGCTGCCCAGCCGGCTCCAGCTTCCTCTTGCAGGCCAAGGGTTGAAGAGGCAGGATAATAGCACTGGGGATGTGATTGCAGGAGAGGTCTGCGCTCTCTCTCTCTCTCTCTCTCTCTCTCTCTCTCTCTCTCTCTCTCTGTGTGTGTGTGTGTGTGTGTGTGTGTGTGTGTCCCTCCCTCTCTCAGTTCTCTTCCCTCCCTCTCCTCTCTTTCTTCTCACTTCTCTCCCCCCTCTCCTCCCTCCCTTTTCCCTCCCTCCCTCCCCTCTCCCTCTCTCTCTCCCTCCCTCTCTCCCTTTCCTCCCTCTCCCGCCATTCCATTCCTAGTGCGCCACTTTTCCTAACTTGATAAAAAAAAAAAAAAAAAGAACCAGACATTTCAGAAAACAAAAGCTTTTCATTTACAGCCCAGCATTTACTTCATTTTGTTCAGGGGACAGTGTGCCGTCCCCAGCACTGGGCAGAATTCCAGTGGCAACCAGTGCCTGACCCTAAGCAGCTGCAGTCAGGCCCGCCTAACCCAGCAGCCTGCAGGGGGAGCCGAGAAGGCGATCTGGTAGACTGCAGAATGCCAGGAGCACCAAGGCTGCAGCCCGGGCTTCCGCCACCCTACGCTGGGGAGCCATGCCCTCTCCTTCCTCTCCTCCTTTACTGTGAAAATAATAATAATAATTTGAATAATAATTTCCACCAAAGCTGGGAGTGATTTGCATTTGTATAGTGCTCTGCAATTTACAAAGTGCTTTCATGTGCATTATCTCATTTGATCCTTCCAATAATCCTGAGAGGTCTGTAGAGCAGGTATTTTTGTTATTCAAACGTTTATTCATTCATTTGACTAACATTTATTGAGTTTCTACTTTATACCAGACCCTGGGGATAGGAAGACCAGAAGAAGAAAAAAAAAAATCCAGGAGCCTCTTGCCTCAAAGGTACCCAGTCTGTCGGGACAACCCACTAAGTGTACAGAATATTAAAAGGCCCAGGAACAAAGTGTTCCCCTTCGCAGCAGGGAGGCTGAGAACTAAGTGAGCCAGGATAGACCACTTCTGCTGCTTTGAGCTTTGTGGTCCTCCCCCAAGTTATTACATGGTCATCACTAGCCTCATTTCATCTGCTTGTTTAAAGGTACCAGTGCGGGGGCTGGAGACCCCAACCCGCAGGTAAAGTGCCTGATGTGCCAGCGTGAAGATCTGAGTTTGGATACCCATCCCCTACATTGGAGAAAAAAAAAAAAAAAAAGGTGGAGTGCCACGGAGAAGGACACCTGAGGCTGACCTGTGCCCCACCTCATACACACACACACACACACACACACACACACACACACACACACAAGTGCAAGCACACCAGCATCTGTCCATACAACACACAATAGCTATGTGAATTCACTGCCATCCTTGGGTCCCCTGAAATAAATACACCGACAAACAATGAAGGTCAGGAGAAAAAAAAACAACTTGGGGAGCTGCTGACACCTGCAAACCCCTTAAGACCAAGCATATCACACCGTATCAAAAAGAAAAAAAAGACAAGGACTGAGGCTGGCAGCCAGACGTCTCATCTCCCAGGCATTCAGTATCTTGGAGTTCCTTCTGAGAGGCCTTTGCTGGGAAGTTTCTGGTCAAGGTTTTGTAGTTGATCGGTTGGTTGTTGTGGTGGGGGGGGTTGTTGTTTGTTTGTCTGTTTATTTGTTTGTTTGTTTTAAGACTATGCCTTTTCTCTTACAGGAGCTAAAGGTGGGTTGCCTTGAACCATCTATGGCCCTATTGAATTACCCGTCCCGTCCAAGCTTCATTCATGAATAAGAACCAGCTCTCACAGTCTCGCTCTTGTCTACAGCGGGCTTCTCAATCTCTGCAATCTCTACCAATAGGACCGGATGCAGGTGGAATTAGGCTTGACCAGGTCACTTAGTTCGGGTTCACTCCAGAGGCCAGGTCCCAGAAGTCCCTAAGCAGATGACCACGGTCTTGGTGGCACTGGAGCTTTGCCTCTTCCACAGAGTTAAATGTGCCCGTGCAGAGGTCCTTCAGGGACCCCTGTCTGGGTCAGAACCCAACACTTTGCCTGGCCAAGGCCAGGACAACTCTATCCTGTCACCAGCTGGCTTCCCTGGCTCTAGGCCACTGGCCTCGAGCCATGGGCCAGGCACCCAGCCATGCTGTGGAGCCAAGCAGCCCTGGCATGGAGTGGTCCTGTAAAAACTCTCATTGGTCTTGGAAGGTTGAGGTGCAACCTGGACACTGTAGAAATGATGACTCTATCCTTAGGTGGGGAAGACATCCCAGTCTTTCTCCGACCCTGGTGTCTTCCTTCAAAGTCACACCCCACAGCTGCTCCATCACTGTCTTATATTCCAAGGACAGAACACCACACTGGCCTGAAGGTCCTGAGATTTCAGTCCTGGTTCTGTTGTGACACAGGTTGCCCTACCCAATCCACAACTTTGATCCTGAAGGAGTACAACATTTAATGGGTCCATTGGTTCTGTGGCATAAACTTCCCACTGATCCTTTAACCTTCCAGAAATGGCAGTATCATTTTACAGGTGAGAGAGAGACAGAGACAAAGACAGAGGCAGAGACAGACAGAGAGGAGAGACAGAGGGGGAGAGACAGAGAGAAAGGAGAGAGAGGAAAGAGAGAGAAGGGAGAGAGAGAGAGAGAGAGAGAGAGAGAGAGAGAGAGAGAGAGAGAGATTTTGCTGCGCTCTTCCAGCTGGTGTCCACCCAGCTTTCAAATGGAGCCTTCTCCAGCTCCAAAGCCTAGCCCCTTGCAGGCCTTTGGTAACTGTGTTCCTCCCTCTCTTTCTCTCTCTTTCCCCCTCTCTATTCTCTCTCTTCCTTTCATGTAGTCCACCCTGACCTGGCCTCAGACTCTAAGTAGCCAGGGCTGACTTTAAGCTTCTGATCCTCTTGTGTCCCCCGCTCCAGACATATCCCCACTCTGAATGTCTACAGTGCGAGGAATGGAACCCTGTGTGCTGCCAGATAAGTACCCTGTGAACTGAGCCACATCCCTAGCACCCAGCATCACTTTCTGGCTACTCTGTGGTAGCCAGGTGTTAGGTGTTCCACGGACGCTCACTGGGCTGTTCTCTCACCGTCAGGGAAAGAGGGAGTTGTGAGGCTAAGTGTCTCTCCCCATCCTGGGACAGAAGCAGAGCACGAAGCTGCTGCTGTTTGTGACACTCCTCTCAAGCCGGGTCTCGCTGGGATGAATAAAAGGAAGGTGTTTCTTAACAGCCATGCCTCCGAGTTTGGGATAAAGGGTAAAAAAATCTTACTAGAGAAGAAAGCAGGAGAGGAGGGAGCGGAGGAAGAGAGTCAGGGAGAAACACGAAGGTCAGGCGGTCTTAATCTCTATCAGCCTCAGCCTCTCCTAGATGACATCTGCAGACCTATTAGGCCAACACCTTGCACCTGTCACTCAGAAGAAACAATGGCCACCCTTCTCTCCAGAACCTCTCTTCCCCCCAACCCCTCAGGGCTTAAACAACAATTCATAATAATATTTGCTTCTAGCTGAGCTCCTAAAACGGCCTCACTGCAGCCCCTGTCACACGGCCAGTGAACGGCATGGATGTCTCTGGCCACAGGAAGACAGTAACCTGGGCCCTGTTCTCCCACCCCAGCGACAGGATAATGTCCCGTTGCCTGATGCCCCCCTTCTGGAGTGCAGGGTGGTAGCAGGTGCTGAGCAAGGGCAGGGTAGCCACCTAAGGGCGCTACCGACCACCTGTCTAGTGTGCAGCCAGCTTCAGAGGTGACAGATGAGCTCCCAACCCAACCCAACCCAACCCCCTTCTTGCCCAGGCCCCCTCCTTCCAACCTATCTTTCTGGCCCAGACCCCCGTATCTTCCTCGGAGCTTCAAATAGCTGTGTCTCAGAAATGTGAAGTGCCGTTTTCTCCTAATTACAAAACTAACAGCTGACAACACGTGCCCCATCGTTTCTCCGAGCTAACAGCCCCATTAGGACAGATCTGTTATCGCCCTTGCCCCCTCCATATATTTTATGAAGCCGCCTCAAAAGTACTCAGCGCCTGGTCCTCCCCTCCTCCTTCCCCTTCTCTTTTAAGGCGATGGCTTTGTGAAAGCAGAAGGGGGAAAATAAAGCTTTTTACTAAAATGTCACTCTGGAAAGGGGGTGGGGAGGGGGCTTCCTAATAGGCCATCAGAGGCTTGCTTTTTTTTTTTTTTTTTAAGTGTGATAAATTTGACCCGTCTTAAAAAGACAGCCAGTGTTGCTTATCAGCCATGATTTGACCAGATAGCCGTTTCAAAAAAACAGACACTGGTCTTTTTATAATAAATGAAAGCAATAAAATCAAGAGCTGGGCCAGAACTATAATTAAGAATCAAGCCCAGAGAATGGGGGTGTGTCCGAGGAAAGCAGTGAAGTGTTTGGGCAGGCTGCCGTGGGCACCATTGTTGGGGGTCGCCACAAGGAGGAAGGGAAGGGTGACTCTTCTACCCCTTTCTCCCTCCTAACGGTCTTGAGAGAGCCCCATTTCTGGACAGATGGAAGCAGGGGTTGCAAGGAGGGACTCAATGCCCACCCCAAAGCCCAAATCCTGTGTCTGTTTGAAATTCAGCTGGGAGACCTATTCCTTGCTCTGCCTGCACACAATAAACACCCCAGGCTCGCTACCCCTAAAGAGCTCCTGTGTAACACAGTCTCCAGCTCAAGTCGCTGCTTTGCATTTCCTTTTGGCTTTATTAAAACTGATTTTCTATTTGCACTATAAAAACTGATCTGATTAAATTTCCATTTTTCCCCAAAGAAAAGACTCTCTCTCCCGCCTCCCCCCGTCTCTCCATGCCCTCCTCTTGGTCCTCTATCCCATTAGCCCTCTCCACCTTTTTTTTTTAACCCCAAACAAATAATTCTTGATTATCCTCCCTCCTCATCCTTCTCGTCCCCCACTGGGTCCCCAGCAGTTTCCATGGGGATGGCACTCCCAGGGAAGGGGGAAAACGGAGCTCACCCAGCGAAGCCGAAAAGAGGGGCGGCTCATTGGGGGATGCACAGTGAAAGAAAGGGGTGTTTCTTGGGGCCTCTCATACTCCATGTGGCTGTGAGACTGCATGACACACCCAGTGTGGCCCTGAGCCTGACTTGTCCCTCTGACAAAGCCAAGGTTGTGGGTTCAGTACTCTGGAGGGCCCCTGAGCTGACTCCTTGTGTTCAGGATCCCTCACTCGCCACCATTCAGGGCAGGGAATGGGCCAAGAATACAATTAAGATCACAGATCCCCTACTCAACGTGTGAGTTAAAGACCTTAGCCTTCAAGTTTCTGTTTCTTCCCTGTGACAATGACTCATTAAGGACCCACTGTAGGGGGAGTCAGTGCAGAACACACACAGCCCCTGTGCTATGTGCTTCCACCGCCAAAGGAGGTTCCATCTCAGAGAGGACAAGTCGTTGGGTCATTGAAAGAGGCCCTTGCGGGGTGAGTGCAGGATTCTGCATGCTAACTACTGCACCGCACAGCCTCGAGACAAGAACATGCTGTGAGGAATCAAGCATCCACCCAGAGGCCCACCACAGAAGAGCCGAGGAAGCAGAGGATTGGCTGAGAGGACCAGCTGCAGAAGCAGCCCCCATCCGTCCTTCTAAGGGCCGCCTCCCTTCAGAGCTCCTCAACCCGTGTGTTCCCCTGCCTCAGCCCTGCTGGTCCCCTTGGCGCTCCTGCCCTTAAAGCTGCATCCCCACCCCTCCCCTCCGTGCAGCTGAGGTGGGTTGGCATTTTAACAAGACTTTTCTAAATATTCAGGGAAAACAAAAAGTAAATAATGACAGGAAATATAAATGGCAGGCACAAACTTATTTCCCACTACACCAGAGCATCTTAGCACTATCAGTAATTAATTGTGAGGGGTGAGTGAGTGAGTGAGTGAGTGGCTGACTGACTGACTGACTGACTGACAGACTGACAGACTCACTCACTCACTAACTCACTTCCTCCCTCTCTGACCAACTGACAACCTGACTCACTCACTGACAGACTCAATCTCTTCTTCACCATCTGAATGACTGAATGACTCACTCACTGAATAGTTTGCCTATTAACCAAAACCAAAATAGGCACTGCCTCAGTTGCCTACCTAGCTGGGGCCAATCACTCGGCACTGAACTCCGTCCGGTGTAAGAGTCCACCTGGCCCACTCAGACAGGTAGGATGGCAAGTGTGACTTATGATGGAAGTCCCCAGCCGCCCTGTGTCCACACCCTCAGGGGAGGCTGTCCTTCTCACAGACGCCCTAACACCTTCCCTACACAGTGGTCGCGCCATGCATACAAGGGTTCTCCCCTGTTCCTAAGTACCCATCCACAGCTACCATCGTCTCTCGGTTTGAGCCAAGGTCTCTGGGGTCAACGGAAAGGAACGTGAAGGTGGTCAGAGCAGGCGCCAGAGCACCGGAGGCCAGGATGTCTACAGGCCCTGTGCAGTTGCATGCCACTCTCTGGAACCTTTCATCATTTCTCCAGAAGTGCCTCTCCTCCCTTTCTGTGGGCTAGCCTGGCTGACCTGCTCTCCTCTGGGTAGAGCAAGCTCCCACTCACTCATTGCTCTATGTTCCCTGGTGTGCCTTCTCCCCAACCCACCTTCTGCTTGCTATCCAAAGCTGCTGCCTCCTTCTCTCCTTCTCTCCCTCCTCCTCCTCCTCCTCCCCCTCCTCCTCTTCCTTCTCTCCTCCTTCTCCTCTTCTTCTTCTTCCTCCTCCTCTTCCTCCTCCTCCTCTCCTCCTCTTCCTCCCTGCCTCCTCCTCCTCCTCTCCTCCTCTTCCTCCCCGCCTCCTCCTCCTCCTCCTCCTCCTCCTCCTCCTCCTCCTCCGGAGTGAGTTCCAGAAGGCTTCCTTGTCCCCTACCCTGTCTCTGCCCCACAGTATCTGGCCTTGCTGTATCAGCCCCACCCACCGAGTCAATTTCCCTGCTCCCGGGCCTTTCCCACCATCACAGTCAGCCTGTAGGGCAGAGACTATGTCTTTTACGGTTGCATTCTCTCCAGACCTCTCCATTTAGCGCAGTGCTGTGTTAACTCTAAGTGCACCCACACTTCTATATGCATGTGTAATAACCATTCATGCTGATGGGGTGCAGGGCTATATTTCAACATGTGTACTGATCAAATTAGGCTCATTAGCATTTCAGTCTAATTATCATTTTTTTTTTAATGCTTGGAGCCTTTCGGCTCCTCTCTCCCATTTTGTTTTGTTTGATTGTTTGGGTGATGCCGGGGCTCAAACCCACATGCTATCTTCTAGTTCTTAATAGAATATCATAGAATATGACTTACCACAGCACACACACACACACACACACACACACACACACACCCCGCCACCCAAGTCTTCTTGCCTGTTTTTTTGAGACAAGGTGTCATGTAGCCCAGGCTGACTTTGAACTTACTATGTCACAGAAGAGAACCTTCAACTTCTGATCGTCCCGCCTCGGCCTCCAGAGTGCTGGGATTGCAGGCCTGTGTCACTGTGCCCACAGGTTTATGTGGTCCTGAGGATGGTCCTGAGGACCCCAAGCCTCACGCACACTAGGCAAATGCTCTGGAAACTGAACTCCAGCCCCAGCCATCTGCTCCACAATTTTTTGACAGACAAAAAACAAAACAAAACAACAAAAAATGTACTTTGAATTCAGTCACGTGAGAAGACTGGAGAGGGAGGGAGAGGGGGAAGGAAAGGAGGGAGAGAGAGAAGGGAGGAGAGAGGGGGGAGAGAGAGGGGATAAAAGCATGTTGGGGTGGACAGGGCAGTGTGGTTTGTGAGACAAGGCACTGAATTTGGTTCTAGACGGTTTACGGCGACAGCGAGGCACTTAAGGAGAGATGTCCTGCAGGCTGCTGGATTTATGAGGCTAGAGTCCAGCAAGAGGTCAGGGCTGGAAATGAGCATTTGAGCATCTTGGAGAAAGATGGGGAAGAGAGAATAGCTGCAAATGAGCTCCTGCAGGAAGTGAATAGAGCACCAGAGGAGGCTGCTGCCCCCCTCCAGGAGGCCTCAGGGAGCGCGCGGGGTTGGGGGGCAGCCAGTGTGGGTGTCCACTGACGCCGCCGAGTTAGTGGGCCTGGGAAGCAAAGTCAGGGAGAAGGGAAGGGACTCAGGACTGTGCACACACAAGGTAGAGGAGGCTGAGCCCAATCAGCTCACCAGCAGACTTTCACCCTTTCAACAGCGTTCAACACTGTCTCGAAACAGTGCAAACAGGTCCTGCCCCAAATTCTGCCTGGTCCTGGACTGCTGGTCTACTGGTCCTTACCTATTTACCTTCTCCCTGACTGCCATCAGCCACCATTAGAACCACAGAGCAGCAGAGATCAAAAGCACAGAAGCAAAGAAAGGGGTTCACCATTACTGGTTCTATTTCCACAAATGTCCCACCCCAGAGGGATTGTAACCCTCTGAAAGTCCCAGACCAGATGCCAGGCATCCACAGTCCCAAACTGGCACTCCCTGATTTCTATCACTGTCACTCTGCAGAGACAGCAGAGGGAGACGGACCTGCCCAAGATTCACAGCTGGGCCAGATTCAGGCCAGAATGGGACAGAACATCTTATCTACACTCTTCCCTCTTACTGCTGGTCCTGAAGCTGGTCTCCTGCAGGCTCACGACACACCTCAGAGCAGGCCGGCACAAGCTCACATATCCAGACTGCAGGGGCAGAGGGCCTGGGGGATGCTTCAGTCAGTAAAATGCTTATAAGATCTGCATTCACGCCCCATAACACACATAAAAAAGCCACAGGTGGTGGCCCATGACCATAATCCAGGTGCTAGGAAGAGGGAGACAGGCAGATCCCTGTGGCTCACTGGCCTGACAGTTTAGCCTAATCCATGGGTCCCAGGCCGATAAGAGACTCTATCTTCAAAACCAAAGCAAATGCCACCTGAGGAAAGACACCGGAGATTGTCCTCTGGCCTATACACACACAAACACACACACTCATATACACACACACAAACACACACACATACATACAGATACACACTCACATACACACACATACACACACACTCACATACACACACACATACACACACACTCACATACACCACACACACACACACACACACACAGAGTCTAGTGCAGGCAGAGATCTAATACTTCAAACTCTGACTGCTCCCTTCATCTGTAACCCCTGGCTCAGACTGCCCCCAGGACAGGCTCTTTAAGGATGACACTCTCTGTTCTGAGAGCAGCAGCTGTGAACCTGTCTTCATCCACACCTAAAATCTGGGCCATTCCAAAGAGACAATTACATGCCCTCACCCGGCCCAGCCCCCGTGGAGTTGCTGGCTGCTCAGAAACCCCTGGCCCTCCTTGTCCTGAAGCTGCCAATTTCCTCATCAGTATTTTATTTGTCTGTTTTGCTCATTTTTAAGCTGGTGGCAATTGCTATTTAAATTGTTTTGTAAAGTGTCTTTGCATTTACAATGCCGGCTGTCAGCAGCCCCACAATAGGAAATGAGATTTGGCATCAAAGGCAAAGACGCTACTAAAATACATTTTAATAAATATGTAAATCAATTAATCAATCACCCATCCAGGGAGCTTTGGGAATGCAGAGGGCTGAGAGGGAGGAGCTGGAGGATGGTGTGGTCCAAGGGAGCAAAAGAGGCTCACCAGCACTGAGCACATGATGGGCAGCTGGCCACCCTTGAGCTCCTAACCTCTGCGTTCCCTCCTTCACCCTCAACGCTACCTAAGTGGGCACCCCCAGGCAGGAGCTAGGAGTCCATGGAGGTGCTAACAAAAACTCCAGGCCTGAGAGTAAGAAACAAATGCTTTAGTAGAAACCACCACCACCACCAACGTGTCTCCCCCTCCAATGCTGTTTCCAAGAGAAGCCTAAGGTTAGAAGGTACTTTCAGGGCTTGGGTCTGCAAGCTGGACCAGCCTGGGGGATCAGCATCAGGAAGAAGAAATGACCAGCTGCTCTCTTTTCCTGCAAAAGCATCAAAGGAGGAGGTGCTTAAGCTGTCACACACAAATTGGGAAGGGATGTACTGTCCCCTCAGAGACAGCTCTGGGAAGGGATG
>CABHPQ010201479.1:0-28943 GCA_902168405.1 Peromyscus aztecus
GACACCCCGTATGTTTAGTCTCTTGAAGCCTTGGGGCTGCTCTCCGAGGCTTCACTCTTTTAAGGTCATTTCAAATTTTCCACGAGTGTTCTTTATTCCATTCATTCATTTCCCTTTCCCTTTCTGCTGTTACTGTGTTTTCAAATAGCATGTCTTTGAGCTCACAGCTTCTTCTGTTTGATGCTTTCGACTACACTTAAACTTTCCTTGACAAAACGTTGCCGCTCATGACCGTCTATTCCTTCTACTTTCATATCTTTGTTAAAATTCTCAGTTACTGTGTTGAGACCTTTCCCTGTGTTTTGCCGAAGCTCATCGAGTTACCTTAAAACAGTTGCTTTAATTTATTTGGGAGTTTTCCCAGAATGAGTAGTCTGGTCAATTTCTGGCTCCTTGCTTTGAGTATTAGGGTTAAGTCCTAGTTTTCTGAAACTTCCTGATGCTCCTGAAGGCTCTCCATGGGCTGTCACACAGCATTAAATAGTTAGGATTTATTCCGATCTTCACACCCTGGCTTCATTTGTGTTCTGTTTTTCCAGGTCTGGTGTTTAGGCTTTCTGAGACAGTAGTCACTTCCACTATTTCACCCAGACTGCTAGGATCTACTGCTGACCTGCTATCACTGCTTCAGTACTAGAAGGCAAGCCAAGTGTGTTCCATTAAAATACACAATTGATACTAGGAGAGTGTTTAGGCATGGTGTACAATCCTAGTGCTCAGGATGCTGATACAGTAGGAAGATGCGTTTGAGGGCAGCCTGAGCTACATAGCAAGACCCTATTGGTGTAATTACTAAGGCCACTCCACGTAGTTAAAAGAAGATTTATTTAGTGGGTAACTTACAAATGAAGGAATAAGTAGGTGGCGGGTTCTGGAAAAGACACAGCGCAGTCTGGCGGTGTTCTCTGGAGAACTCTCCTCGGTCTACCTCTCGCGTCCAGGTCCAGGAAACAAGAGAGCGCCGCACGTCCCGATCTCAGGTCTTCAGGCCCTCCCTCGGCCCCGCCTTGTAGGCGTGATAGTTACGGAAGCCTTATTGGGGATTGGAACTTCCAGACCAAAGCTGGAATGGCTACCCACTACAAGACCCTGCTCAAACCCATGGTGGGAGAGAGAGAGACCTAGCAGAGCACCTAGGGAAGGCAGTTTGCTCCAAAAAGTCTCTTTCCGGGGTCAGGATGGGCCAAGATGCTTCATTCACAGTTAATGGACTTATTGTTCAGCACTGTAGGGTTCTGTCAGTCTCTGGGATGGATGGATAAACCCTAGGCTTCTATGCTATGTCACATGCATGCTATAGTGCTACCAAGTTGTGTCATATAGCTGAACCAAGACTGACATAACGGAGGTGTGGCGGGGGGGGGGGGGTGCTAAGGATGCCTGCTGTTGAGATGGACTCATGGTCTATTCCTCCACTAGCTGGAGTAGAAGTTGAGGAGACTGCGGCTGCATGCCATCACTTAGCACAGGAGCTGGTCCAGAGGTCTGGTTAGAATTGATGCAGCTGAAACTCAGGTCTATCCTGCTAGCGTACCAGCCTCCCCCTGATGCCAGGTTCTGGGAGGGAAAGAGAATGTTCTCAGTCTTCTGGTTTAACTGGGTTACACATAAGTATTGGTCTGGGAAAAGGGAGTGTGGAGCTTTGTCCAGCACCAGGCTTCATTGTGGTGGGCCTGGAACTATGTTTCAAATCTTAAGCCCGAACTTCTCTTTGCCCTCTCCAAGTGAAAGGTGTTTCTCTCTGGTCCAGGAGAGTGAAGATATGTGCGTTTCTCTCCCCAGCCTTCTTCAGTTTTTATTTTGTTATACTAAAAGCAGGCACTATGGTCTCTTGCCGGATCCTGAGGTCTTATGGGGATATTTTGATGTGCAAACAGCTATGTTACCTGTGTCTTTGGGAGATTATCCCTGGAGGACCATACTCATCTATCATCTTTCTTGGTTCCTATTTTTGTTTCACAAGAAACCACCAGACTATCTTTAATTTATTTTTACATTTTTATATATTTTCTGTGAATGCTGGGGAGGGTGCGAGGAGAGAGAGGCATGCCACAGAACATACGTGGAGGTCAGCTTGTGGAAGTCACTTCTCTTCTTCTACCATGTGGTGCCAGGGATGCGCCTCAGGTTGCCAAGCTTGGTGGCAAGTGTCCTTGCCCACCAAGTCATCTCACCAGCCCCTAAACTAACTTTAAAACCACTGTAGCATTCTGCATTGACACTGGCCGTGAACAGGCATTCCTGTTCCTCCACACCCTCATCAGCATTTGGTATTGTCAGTGTGGTCTTGGCTACTCTAACAACGTCTAGTACTGTCTCTCTGTTGTAATCTGAATTCCCAGATGACATATACGTCTTCTTTTCATACACTCACCTACCATCTCTGTATCTTTTTTTTTTTTTTTCCGGTGAGGTGTATGGAGATCTTGCCCATTTCAAAATCATTTAAATTATTGTTGAGTTTTAAGAATTCTTTTTGATGACTCTTTCTTAATAAGCTGTGTTGTTTACAGATATTTCTCCCAGTCTGTGACTGGTCTTCTGTTCTCTTGGTACTATCTTTTGAAGAATACAAATTTTTAATTTTAGGTCAACACATGACATGCACGAGCTTGGCAAATTCTCCAATTACTCACCATACAGGGGATGAAACGAGACTCAAGTGGGCCATGTCCTGTGCCCCAGTCCACCCTGTTAGACACTAACTGAGTCAGGATCTATGTTCTACCCACTTAATTCCCAAAATCAAACTTGCCTTCTCCATGTGAGAGGTTCCAGGAGGGTGGAGACATGGGGAATTATCTCTCCAGCCTTGTTTGTTCCTGCTTTTCACTTTATTATACTAAAAGCAACTCCACAAACTTCAGCCTCACAGACAGAGTCTTACAGAGGGACCAGAGATCTAGCTACAACTAGGGGATGAAGCAGGGTCCTTGGGAACTCCTTTTCTCTTACTTTGGCCCAAGGGAGGAAATGTGCTTGCGGTGTGTGCGAGTTCACCTTGGGTCTCTCCACCTATGTTTGATTTTCTAGACCTTTCCTTCAGGGTCTTAGGGAGCTGGCCCAGGGGAAGGGGCTCTGCACGGGGCAACTGGCAGCATATGGCTTTTACACTCAGCTCTGTTGTTTTCCTTTCCCTGGGTTCAGGCTCCCTTTTGTGTCTAGGCTTCAACCCTCCACGGGGCAAAGATGAAAGACTGTTTCATCTTCTCCTATGTGTGAAGAGGAACAAAAGATGAATCTTCTCGGCTGCCTCATATCATGGAGCCTTGGGAACCCTGCAGGAGAACAGAGCATGGATTATAGATAAAGCTTAAATCCATTTTTGCAGGAATTAGGCGGCTTACAAATGAAAGCAATATTTGTGTTTGGACAATGACTATCTTGGGGCCCAATGGCTTTAATGAAATTCTATAGATCAAAGATCTTTCGAATCCTCCAAGGCGGGAATGGACAAGCTGACCTCTGCTCTGCTGGATCCCAGGAACCACAGTGAACAGTGACGGGGAGGGGCACGGGAGGACGGCTACCTGGGGGTTGACGGGCAGGCTGACCTCACAAGAGGCGCAGCCCCATCGTGGGAGTTTATTAGGCTCAGGAGCGGGGAGATAGCTTTGTCTCTACTTCTCTCGTGTATGTGCCAAGAAGGAAGGAAGTGGGCCAGCGGTTCTTAAAGGGTAGGATAGGTCCCTGGGCTCCAGAGACCCTTTTAGGGAGTCTCCAAAGTCAAAACTTGGAGACTCCCTGCCATTTTCCATTTTTACTTTATTCTCTCATGAGCACATAGTGGTGTTGTGTGGAGTCCCCATTGCTTGGAAGGAATCTGGTGGAAGATCCGCCTCAACTCCTCTCTCCCATCTCTTTCCCTAAACCCGCCCCTTCAAAGCCCGCCAAACACAGCTCCTCCCCCAGAGAGGTTCAAGATCCCTCCCACAGGGTATGTAAACGGCATCTCCAAAAACAGACATGTGTTTCTTCCGGTCTTGCATCCTAGTCTCCTCTCTGCAGGCCGGAGAATCACCCCAGAGTGCTTTACCCATTAAACCTGGGCTTTCCAATTTGGTCTGATTCGTTTTGTTGCCATGGTGGAGAAGCCTTCAGGAGACCTAAAACTTATCATCCACGACCTGTGATGTCACAATAGGTAGCAGAAGTTGGAGAGAGAATCAGGCCAGACACGAATGAGATGCACAAAAAACAAACAAATCAAACCTTCTTACCGAATTTTAAATTACAGTTATTTTTCGTAAAATGGGTAGTTTACAGTGTCAGTTTATTACAGTGGTGATTTATATACTGGGTGTAGTTCTGTAAATGAATTTTTAACTTTTCTTCCTTTCTCTCATGCTTGCTTGGTTGAGAATCAAACCCAGTGCCTTGCATATGTGAGGCAACCAGTCTCCTAGTGAGCTATGCTCCAGTCCCAGAGTTTCTATGTCTAATATCATACATAGGAATACAGAGAACGCTCATCCACAAGTATTCTCTGGGGCACTACTGAAGTTACCTTGCGTCATTAGTCTCTGGGCTAGATTATGTATCCTCACTTGACTGCTACAGAATAAATGAATGGGTTCCGATTTTTAGTTAGACTATTTAAAATTTCAAATTTAGTCTAAGAATGTATATTTTAATTAAATTCATACACTTGTAAGTGGAAAAAAAAGAACTCTCACTTATGAGTTGGGGGAAATAACTTTTATGTACTCATATTTTAGAAGTATTGTATTTCTGAATCCGGTTTTTACTGTATGTCGTCTTAAAGCCTCCAGTGTGAACTTCAAGGCATTGTGAATCTCTGTAGGAAAGACACCACAGTGCACTTTCTAGACTTATGTAGTCATAGCCTTCTCTTAGGGATGTTGGATAGATCCAAGGGTGTAAGGAGCACACTTCGGGAAAATGCTGAACTTGGCAGAAGAATGATCGGGTCTCCTGAGGCACCGGCCACTGATTAGTATCCAGAGGTATACAGGAAAGTCTTGGTAGTTACTTTTCTATTGCTCTGACAAAGTCATGACCAAAGCAACTTACAGAAGGAAGCATTTCATGTGGGGCTCATGGTTCCAGAGGGTTAGAGTGTCCATGACCATCATAGTGGCGGCGAACATGACAACAGGCAGGTATGATGCTGGAGCTGGAGCTGAGAGCTTATATATGATCCCAAAGAATGAGGCAGAGAGAGAGACAGAGAGAGAGAGAGAGAGACAGAGAGAGAGAGAGAGACAGAGAGAGAGAGAGAGAGCTAGCTCACTAACTAGGAATGTTATAGGCTTTTGAGACCCTAAAGCTCACCCTCAGTGACACACCTCCTCCAACAAGGCCACACCTCCTAATCCTTTCTAAACAGTTACAACAACTGGGGACCATGTATTCAGATAGATGAACCTATGAGAGTCGTTCTCATTTAAACCACCACAGCAAGGGACCAACAGGGCTGGTTGTGAATGTGCAGGTGTGATTTCAGTGGGGAGTGATAGAGACTAGGAAGAGTCCACCCCAACCTGATGGTGAGTAGTGAAGCAGGGGGATGGATGGAATAGAAAGTAGATTCTGAAGCTTTGAAGGGAGACGCAGACATGGAGGCTTTCTAGATTTGGTCAGAGCGCAGGATCCTGGAGATGGTAGAGTAGAACTATTCATGGGATATCATGCTATAAGGGTTGGGAAGCTCTGTTTGACCTATTACCTTGGAGGGAACATCATTGGCAATCCCATCTTGGTCAGAAGAGCATGGAACATCATACAGCTGCTGACGGGTCTCCTTGGTCCTCCTTTCTGGTGCTTGCCAGGAGGCTGGCAGTTGCTAACCTGATACGTAACACCCTGACGCTCTGTCACTGGGGTAGGTTTCTTTAATTCTCTTTGCTGGTCTTCTCACCTCTGAATGAAGTCAAGACAGCAGAATTTTCTTCTCAACACCCTGCTGAGGTGATCTATGTGAGGATCTTGTTTATTGTTTCTTGCGAGCCACTGGGCTAGAGGGGAAGTCACTCTTTTGTCTTTTCTGCCCGTGTATAAGAACTGATAGGCTGATAGAAACGTGCACGGATAGGATGGCTGTGGGAGGCCCTCCCCTCTGATCCCTCTTGTGGACTCTGCTTGGTTGGGAAGTGTACTACCTAGTTTCCCGTCAATTTGACACAAGCTATAGTCCTCAGAGAGAAGGGAACCTCAACTGAGAAAATGCCTCTGTAATACTAGGCTGTTGGCAAATCTGTAGGGTGTTTGTTTGTTTGTTTGTTTGTTTGTTTGTTTGTTTGAGACAGGGTTTCTCTGTGTAGTTTTGGAGCCTGTCCTAGATCTTGCTCTGTAGACTAGGCTGGCCTCGAACTCACAGAGATCCTCCTGGATCTGCCTCCTGAGTGCTGGGATTAAAGGCGTGTGCCACCACTGCCTGGCTGGGCATTTTCTTAAGTAGTGATTGATGGGAGAGAGTCCAGTCCAATGTGAGTGAAGCCACCCCTGGGCTGGTGGTCCTGGATTCTATAGAAGAGCAGACTGAGCAAGCCAGGAGGAGTACTCCTTCACAGCCTCTGCATCAGCTCCTGCCTCTAGGTTCCTGCCCTGACTTTGATGATGAACAGTGATGTGGAAGTGTAAGCCAAATAAAGCCCTTCCTCCTCAAGTTGTTTTTGGTCATGGTGTTTCATCATAGCAATAATAACCCTAACTAAGACAGAAGTTGGTACCAGGATCATTGGGTACTGCTGTGACAGACCTGACCAGGTGTTTTTGGGAGGACTATGGAAGGACTTTGGAACTTTGGGCTGTGTGCTAATTTGAATGTAATTGACCCCCATAAGCTCATAAGGAGTGGCATTATTAGGAGGTGTGGCCTTGTTGGAGGAAGTGTGTCATTGTGGGGGTGGGCTTTGAAGTTTCCTATACTCAAGTCACGCCCAGTGCCACAGTTCACTTCCTGTTGTCTGTAGATCAAGATGTAGAACTCTTGGCAGGGCGGTGGTGGCGCACGCCTTTAATCCCAGCACTCGGGAGGCAGAGGCAGGCAGATCTCTGTGAGTTCGAGGCCAGCCTGGGCTACTAAGTGAGTTCCAGGAAAGGTGCAAAGCTACACAGAGAAACCCTGTCTCGAAAAACCAAAAAAAAAAAAAAAGAAAAAAAGAAAAAGATGTAGAACTCTTAAGTTCCTTCTCCAGCACCATCTGCCTGCATGCTGCCATGTCCTATCATGATGCTAACAGACTAAATCCCTGAAACCGTAAGCCACAAAATTAAATGTTTCCCTTTATAAGAGTTGCCATGGTCATGGTGTCTCTTCAAAGCAATCAAAACCTTAACTTAGACAGACTGGAAAAGCCACTGAGCTGCTGTGAGAACTTGGAAGATTAGAGGATAGTGCTGAGAGCAGTATGGATGATAGAGGCTTTGCTTGTGAAGTTTCAGAGGGAAGCAAAGACTATAGAGGCCATTTGATATTTCAAACTAAGACTCTGTGATTCTGGTCAGCTGAGGCTGAGGAATCAGATATAATTAACAAGATACCAGAACCACTGAAGTAAATTGTTACTTTTCCAGGACAATGCATGCTTGTCAGCTGGAGCTGAGAAATTAGCAGCGATTAAGAAGAGACCAGCATCCCCGAGGTGAACTCTGGAAAACGTTTCTTCGGGGTCAGCACACAGAAACTGTGTTCTAGAGGCCAGCAAGGTGATGCCTCATGCTGGCAGCTGAACTTCATATTGTGAGTCACCCAGGTGGTGCTGGTTTTGAAGGCATGAAGGCCATGGAGAGCAGCTGGGGCTTGGCACTGTGTGGCAGAGCTGGAGTCCCTGAAGAGTGCCCAGGAGAGGCTGTTGGTGAAGTGCAGCCCAGTTGCAGCAGATTTCAGCATTTTGGTGATTCGAATACCAAGGACTGACCACCAAGGACACCAGAAGCAGTGGAGTAAATCCAGCCTGAGCCTAGGAGACAATCCCTGTGGGTTGCAGAGGGAAGAACTGAAGACTTGACCTTTGGAGGAGCCCATAGATGTGAGTGAAACTAAGTTATTTACACTGCAACAGTTTGGCTTACTTTGGTTTGATTGTGACTGTGTCCTGGTTCTTCAGTCTTAGAATAAGAAAACGTTTAACTTATTCTAATTTTACAGGAGCCCATAGTTGAGAGACTTTGAACTTTTAAAGAGATTTTTGGATTTAGAGATCTTGAGCATCTTAGAGACTTTGAACTTTCAAGAGTTTGAATTTTTAAAGTGTGTGGGACATTTAAAAGTTGGATTGTTTTTATACAGTGATGTTGATATTAAGGTGTGATTTTGGGCATGAACAACAAAGGAAAGGTTAGAGTTTAACAGTGATGTATTTGCATGTCTGGTTGACAAGGGGTCAATTGTGCTGCATAGTTTTTTTTTTTTTTTAAAGATTTATTTATTTATTATACAGCATGTATTCTGCAAGCCAGAAGAGGGCAGCAGATCTCATTACAGATGGTTGTGAGTCACCATGTGGTTGCTGGGAATTGAACTCAGGACCTCTGGAAGAGCAGTTAGTGCTCTTAACCTCTGAGCCATTTCTCCAGCCCTGCTGCATAGTTTTATGTCAAGTGGGCACAAGCTATCATCATCGGAGAGGAGGGAGCCTCACTTCAGAAAATGCCTCCGTAAGATCAGCAAGCCTGTAGAGCATTTTCTTAATTAGTGATTGATGGGGGAGGGCCCAGACCATCGTGGGTGGTTCCATCTTTGGGCAGGTGGTCCTGGGTTCTATAAAAAAGCAAGCTGAACAAGCTGTGAGAGCAAACCCAGTAAGCGGTCCTCTTCCATGGCCTCTGCATCAGTTTCTGCTTCCAGATTCCTGCCCAGTGTGAGTCCCTGCCCTGCCTTTGCCTGGTGGACTGTGAATCAGGATATGTAAGTCAAACCCTTCCCTCCCCAAGTTGCTTTTGGTCATGAGGTTTCATCATGGCACTAATAACCCAAGACAGGAGGTCAGCTCAGACCCACACTGTGGGTTCGCTGGTCTCAGAGTCCACTTGGGGTTGGGAAGACAGTGGGAAATCCACTTTCATTCTCAGGCTCAGTCATTCTCTCCAGAGAGTTCTCTGGAAGCTTTGGCCCGTGTGTCCCTTGCGCCTAGATATTGTAGGAGACAGAGTTGAAGTGATTCTTTTTCACTTGGGGTTTTAAGGACCGTGACTCTCTTGTCAGTCGGGATGCGCACACCCACAGGCTTTAATCCTTCAATTCTCTGACCCACATTAGCAAGGTGGGATTTTTCCTTAGTATGTGCTAGCCCCAAGGCACTGGAGGCGAACCTCCCCCTTCTTTCCCACTCCCAGGGAAGAAGTCTGCTTTCCCTTTAGATATCTAGTTTGGTCTGTGTGAACTAAAGAGGCAGGGCACAGGTTTGAGTGTACTGAGCTTTCTGAAGACTCAGGTACAGCTCTATTCTCATCACATGGTGGGGGGTGCAGAGGGGTCCATGTGTTGGAAGATGTGTTGGCTTTCTTTGTTGTGAGATGGCTTGGGAATGATAGCTTAAATCAGAGCAAAACTCAGGCTTCTATAGATACCAGGGTGAGCTGAACTCATGTAACCAAGACGTCCAGCTGAATAAAGATCCCACTTAAGAGATGGGTGTCAAGTGCTCTGGACTTCACCTGGCCAGCTGAGCCTGATATAGATATATAGGATATAGACATGATCGGATAAAAGGGTAGATTGTTGAACATAATTTTAAAGAGCAACAACTTGTTTGAAATATTTTACATGGCTATGGATTTTAGTTTATTGATACAAATTTAAAGTTAATTTTGTTATACTGTATGTATATTTTTACTCTTGTTTAAGGTATTGTTTATACAACTCATTTAAGTTGTAATGGAACAATTAGTCTTCTATGATAGTCAAACTTATAGTCATGTTAAGTTTTCTAGGTATACATAGATATATTTCAGATAGATAGGTAATCTTCAAATACTTCAAAGATCTATAGAATATGGCATTTAAAATGTTTTAAAACATTTAGACTTTCTGGACAATGAGACGTGTCTGCTCCTGGCAGCACCAATTTACTTCAGAGAGGAGGATGGGCATCGAAGACACTCTATATAGAGTTTATCTTCTTCTTGGCAAAAATAGCCATTTGGGCAAGAAACTGTTCTTGCCTGGACTGCTTGACCCATGGGAAGGTGACCACTGAACTTGACAAAATGGTCCTTCAGGTTCCTGCTTCACAGAGAAAACTGCCAGACATTCTACAGGACACAGAGAAGAGTGACTGAGAGACTTTAGGCCTGTGGGTTGAAGACAGATGCCCCAACATTACAGAGGAACTTTGGATGACTGTCCAGGCTGCCAGCTGTCTCTGTCCACTCTTGCAAGACTCCCAAAAGTTGCTTGCGTCCTTCTCCCATTTCTCAGGTAATATTATATCCTTCTGAGGTCTTTGATGTAGTTGAAGACTAGATAGTTATAATTTCCTTAGTTATGATAAAAGATAAGTTAGATATGAAACCTTAGATTCACAAATATAGGATAGATAGGATATCTTCTTTAACTTTGCCAAATACAAATAGACTAGATATTGTAACTGTAATTCTTGCTTGATAATTGTTTTGTTATATGTAATTTTACTATGTGAAAGTTAAAACCTTCCTTTTTGAAAAAAAAAGAAAAGGGGAAGTGCTGTGGATATTGCTCTATACAAATGCTGATTGGCCAGTAGCCAGGCAGGAAGTATAGGCAGGACAAGCAGAGAAGAGAATTCTGGGAAGTGGAAGGCTGAGTCAGAGAGATGCTGCCAGCCACTGCCCTGAGTACCAAAATGTAAGATACTGGTAAGCTACGAGCCATGTGGCAAGGTATAGATTTATAGAAATGGGTTAATTTAAGATAGAAGAACTAGATAACAAGAAGCCTGCCACAGCCATACAGTTTGTAAGCAATATAAGTCTCTGTGTGTTTACTCAGTTGGGTCTTAGTGGCTGTGGGACTGGTGGATGAAAGAGATTTGTTCTGATCGTGGGCCAGGCAGGACTGGAGAAAACTCCAGCTACATGAGCCCTTGAACTTCCCTCAACTCATCAGCTGGCCTCTTCTGGTACTGGAATGTGATGTGTCCCCACAGTTTCATGCTGATGATGGTCCGCAGCTGCTGGTTCTCTTTTGGGAGGTGTGACCAAGCTGGAGGAAGTAGGTCCCTGATAGTGTGGCTTTGACTGTTATACCTGTCCCTGGTCCCACCCCCACCCTCTGCTTTCTGGTCACCATGAGGTGAAGGGCTTCCTCTGCCACATGCGTTTCACTCCCACAGTGTTTTTCCCAAGTGTATGGGGGTCAAGTACCATGGGCTGGATCATGTGAAACCACAAGATAAAAGGAACACCCCCTCCTGATGTTGAAGACATTTGTTTACGGCATCCAAACGCCTGTCTAGTATACCTCCATAGCCTTGGAAAAGCAGTGAAGAGTAAAAATGTCCATGAAAAAGATAAGAAAGAGTGTCTACATCTTCCAGAATGTCTGTAACATCGGAAATTCCTCTTTGGTGAATGAGCTGTTGCCAGGGATGATCCTTTCCCGTAACAGCTAGGCAGGCTAACCACACTTCTCCCAGTTGAGGTTGACAGCCCCATTCTCAAGCTGACCTGCCTAGTCTCCTGCCCGGGTCAACGTCCCAGATGAGCTGCTTCTGGAGGCTGACCTAGGGGCAGTGGATTTGGACAGGGCAGAGAAAGGTCTCTCTTTTAGAAGTCTTATGCTACAGATCTGTCTCACACAGGTCACTTGCTGGTTTTCTTCTTAAAAACCCTAACTGTTGACATGAGTTAATATGATATTTTCCTAGTTAGCTTTACTAAGGCAATGTTCCAACTAGTTTGCATTCTTGAAGCTTCATTAGGTTGGGAAGCTAGAGGAGACTCCTGTCTGATATGAGGCGTGGCCAAGGGTTTAGGTTGGCATTGACTTAGAAAACACAGGGTCCAAAGGTGACACTCTTCAGCTTTCCCAGGGGAAGGCTAACCAGGCAGAAACTACAGACTTCAAACCTTGGTTGGTATGACCCTGAGCCACCTGTTACACATCTGAGGGCAACTTTCTCTGCTCTCGTAACCATGCTGGGATTTTTGTAAGTGGAATAATGTGGTTTGAGCCCATGACAGTCCTTGACACCCGAGAGCCTAGAAAACGCTCAGTGAGTGGGTGCTGCTATTTTTATTATTAGGAGACCAGATGCCTGCCATGTATGTCGTCCTCACCCCCAAGCAGTAGCAGGAACCGGGTGTGGCTCCCCGCTGCCTCTCACTCTCTACCCTCCTCTTGAACTCAGTTCCCTGGGTTTCTCCTTCGTGCGGACCCTGCCAGGCTCACAGGTTCCTTAGCATCTTTGCTTTAAATAAAACCAACGTTTAGTTCAAATTTCCCTGTCTTCTCTGAGGCTGTCCTTATAGTTCACCCCAGACTTGGCAGTAGGTCAAGGCTTGCACAGTCTCGAGGCAAAGGTAAACTCGTCAGCTTCCCAGCTCCCCACAATGTCTAGAATATTATAGAAGGATTCGCCAGAACCAGAACTGAAGTGACTCTCCTGGGTGGCTGAGGACACAGGAACACACAGCCTCAGGCTTTAGGGGGTTACTCATGAGGTTCAGCACTGGCCACACATGATCCACCATTATATTTTGAAACAAAATCTCTCTATGTAGCCCTGGTTGTTCTGGAACTCCATAGATGAGCCTGGCCTTTAACTCATAGAAGTCCACTTGCTCTGCCTCTCAAGTGCTGGGATTAAAGATGTGTGCCATCACACCCGGCTCCACCATTATTTTTATCTTTGCTGTAGAACCCTTGCTAAGATGATCTTTTATGGGCACAGGATGTGGAAGGTTCTACAGGATACAATGGATGAGGGGTCCAGGACCTTAACACCTGTGAGATTCCCCATGGTCAAAGACTGTATACGCCATGAGGGTGGGGTTCCAAGCATGGATCTCTGATGGTCACTCATTTTCCTCCATTAACCTTTAAGTTATGAATTGCCTGGGGTTCTTGCCTAAACTTGAGATTTTTAAAATCCAGTTTGTTGTCTTTCATGTTTAGGAGAGATGGGTACAATGCCTTCTGCTCAGCCATGGAATCGATACAACACAGGCTGGACCTTCCATTCATAGGAAAAGAGTGACAGCAGTACAGAAATCACTTCATTGGTAACCCTGGGCAGAGACTAAGAACGCTTCTCCCTTCCATCCCTTGTTTCCCTCACCAGTGGAACTGCTACACGAGTAGAACTGGCATGGGGCCCAGGTAGAAAACTCTCCCTTGTAGGTAGGGTGTCCGGTGAGACACATGGGTGGGGATTCCAGGGAGGTGATTTTGAAGAGGCTGACTCACCTGGCAAACTTTACTTTTTCAATTTTTTCTACTTGATGCAGAATGTGTCTGTTGTAGTTGGAGTTCCAGAAGCCGGAAGGGAGACATGAGGGTAAGGGTACATGGGGATGGCAGGACAGAACTTCGATCTATGTGGACATTGGTGGAGCCACCATATTAACTTTACAATGCCTGGTCACCTCTGAATGTAGTGAAGACGAGATACAAAGGAGACACTTGACAACTTGTCTTGTAGAACCAACCAGTTGTGTTAGCTTTCCGCCACTGTGGCCTACCTGTGATACATCAAGTTGAAATGAACAGAGAGGGTCTGGAGCGATGGCTCCAGAGGATCCATGTCTGGCAGCTCACAGCTGCCCATAATATTAGCTCTAGGGGATCTGATGTCCTCTTCTGATCTCTGAAAGCACCGGCATACAGGTGGCGTGTGAGCGTGTGCGCACACACACACACACACACACAAACACACTCACACACTCATATATAAAAAAAAATATTTCTTTCTTGAAAAAGAAAGATTTATTTTGGTTTATAGTTTAAAGTTTTTTGCCCATGGTCAGTCGGCTCTATTGTCTAGTTTCTGGTGGGATGGTGGCAACGCAGAGCATCTTGGGTGAGCTTATGGTAATGCAAACTCTTTACCTCATAGGGAACAAGAAGCAGAGAGACAGGGGCTCTGGTCTCTCAACATCCCCTTCAAGGTCACTCCCTTAGTGACATAACTTCTTCCTACTAGGCTCTATATAAAGGTTTTACCACTTAGTAGGACTACAGGCTGGTGAGCAGGCTCTCCCCTCTGAGCCTTTGGGGAGCACTGAAGAGTTAAAACATAGCATTCTATCTCTGACCTCCAAAAGTGCATGCCTGTCTTATCCCATTTCTGAGAGTTCCCAAAGTCTTAACTGTTTCAGTATTGTTGAAAATCCCAAGTCTCAATAGTCTTCTGAAACTCGAGGCAAATGAGCTGTGAGTGCCTATAAGAAATACTAGTAACATACTCAAATATACAAAGGCACCGGGTGGATCTTCATTTCCAAGTGGAAGGAATAGGAAGATAGAAAGATTAGGCTGATGCAAGACCCAGCAAGGCAAGGCCCAGCAATGCAAGACCAGGCAGGTCAAACATTAAATCCTGCAATGGTGTCTGGTGTCTGGGGCACAGAGTAGCACGATATGAGTACCAAATGGTTTCCACAGGCCTGTCCTCACAACCCTCCTGACTGAAGCTTTTATGGCCTATTTCTTGGGCCCCTTTTCCTGGCCGAGGCTTCCCTGGTCAGATGGCCCACATTCCTGCTATCTCTAACTTCCAGAGGTCTCCTCCAAGGCAGTTGCTTTCACTTCAGGTTCAGACATTCCACTCTTGGGGCCTGCATGCAGCAGCAACTCTGAACCTGAGACACATGGCTTAGCCTCCAAGTCCTTCCTTTGAAACCTAGTAAGCCTCTACACCCCGCAGCTCTTGTATTCTGCAAGCCTGTAGGATCAACATCATTTGCATGCCGCCTGAGTTTGCTACTCCAGTGAGCCACACAGCTGCAGTGCCTCCAGAGAAACCTGAGACCGAACATGGGGAAAATAAATCCCAAGGAAACGATCCAGGTAGCTCATGCAGCAGGATGCTGCCGGGGTTTCTTTCAAGCTAATTCCCGAGCTACCCTTAGGCATCTGTCCTGTTCTCTAAATGCAAAGTGTGGTACATCTTTCTCTTTTAACATCATGTTCCCCCTTCCACCCCCTCCTAGGTTTTTCACCCCCAAATTCCTGGTCCTTTTTCTTGAATTTTATATATATATATAAATTCATATATATATATGAGTGAATAAGTATATGAATAACTTGCTGAGTCTGTGTAGTGCTGCTTGTATGTATATGTATGTATGTGTGTATGTTTCTACAGCTGGCTACTTGGTATTAGCTAAGCTCAGGTTTATCTCTGAGGAAGATTCATTCTCTCTCAGCAGTCTTTAATGAAGAGCCTGTAACTCTTTCTCTAGGGGCAGAGCCCTGTGAGACTTCCCCCTATCTGCATTGGCTGGATCCCTTTCTGTTATCTCAGACTTTAGGGCCATCAAAATTCAATGTTCTTCATTCGTCCTCAGAAACCTGGGCACACCTGAACACCATCCTTCTCACTCCTGGAAAGGAGTATCAGCTCACTGGGATTGGTCTGGGACAGCCCCAGCCACTGAAGAATCCTAAAAAGAGACCCTAGAGGGCCTGTTTCCTCCCTGAAGTCATTTTATTAGATTAGCACTGAGTGGGTATGGCAGCCTATCAAGGCACCGGGAGCCAAACACATTACATTTCATTGCCAGCAAACAAAGGCACATTTCAGGGGTGTTGCCTTCTGGGGAGTAAACAGTTACAAGAAATTTGTGTGGGGAGAATTGGATATTTCCCCTCTGATTTCAGAATAATACCTGTGACCCCGCATAAGCTGTGATTAATTTTATTTTCTGAGCCAATGCATCGGTCAACTCTGGAACGAGCTCTCCATCTATGAATAGAGAGCAAAAGAGTGCATCATATCATTAAGTCTTTATCAAAATTCCCCTAACTGTTGGATGGGAGTTTAATAATGAAAAAGCTAGTTATGGCTTATGCAAATGATTATGACAGTACAGAATGTTTTTCAGTGATTTCAAGTTAGAATTAGGCAACAGCAATAGGCACAAACAGCCACTTAGGGGACACGCCAGCTGCTTCTAGAGAAGCTGCTGACATCAAAACAGGGAAGGCACTAAAACAGACACAATTCAAGTCATCATTTGCTGGCTAAAAATTTCCTTTTTGTGTCTGCAGCCTTTGAGGAGGGTCCTGAATGCGGGCATTCAGTGCGACAGCCAATCAGATCAAGCTGTCATGGGAATGAACAGCACTCTGCTGTCACAGGGTAAATCAAGATGGAGGTAAAACCAAGAGCTAGAGGGAGATGAAGAGGCCCAGGCTCTGCAAGGCTGTGTTCTCCAGGCTCTGAGCCTGCATCAGCAAAGGGTAACTGAAAAGCTCTGTCTGTTGAAGCTGCTCTGGAATCCCTAAGCTCCTCTGCCTCCCACGTCCTCTGAATTCCCTTTCCATTTGCACACCAATTAACAGTTCAGTTTGCTTCCTCCCCAACAAGGGTCTCCTTGACCAGAAGAAAAGCTCGCCCTTGGTTTCCAAGCCTGTCCGAGAGCCCAAGGACTTCACTGATCTATTTGCTTTCTGACGACACCTCTCCGAAAGGGTTCGCTCCCACACTCCTTCCCTGTGGTTGGGGGCACTCGAGGCGGACGGACGGGGTGTTTATTTACACATCTCTTTGGATCATTAGGTAAAAGGGCTCCATGCTTCTCTCTCTTGGCAATGCTTTTAAACATAAGTCTGAGCCTTCTTAAATTACATTCTTGTCAACACACATAAATCTGTGCCATGGCAGCTTGTCCGAAAGCTGCCCCCATGGTACTTTATACATACACATTTTCCAGAATTCTTTTTAAGTGTACCTTAGAAAGCAGCTGTTTTTTAAAATGGGTTAGTGTACATAACAACAAAAAGATATTTCTTTCTAGAAGCTTTGCATGAGAAACTAATGTTAAGGTTTGAAGTAAATTGCATTTTTCTTAATTTAGAAGAGACAAATAATTAAAACTTTAATTCTAGGTCATTAAACCATGTCTCAGGCTATGTTATTTCTTTACTGACTATTGTTAATGTATTGGGGTAGCTTTATTAGCATATATTAATTATACATAATGACAGGTTTCACTATGTTTTCATACATGTACACACTTTGGATCATATTCATTCTTCATTCTTCTCTCTTATTCCTTCCACTTCAGCAGATCCTTTCCCCACCCCCTCTCCCTTGTCCTCTGAAGTTCTTTTGGGGTGACTACTGACATCATCTGATACACTGAAATGTAGCTCTGATTTGTACATTCTGAAGTCGTGCAGTACGTATGCACCTGGGTAACTGGCATCCCAATCAAGACAGAGAACATTTCCATCATCCCAGAGAGCTCTTACCCATTCCTACTTCTGTGGACAACGTGGATCTCAACCCTACCGCCTTAAGGGAGTTTTTCCTGTTCTTGCATGGGAATCACTCAGCACGTTTGCTCTGCCAATCTCTTCCTTCTTTTGAACATGTTTTTTGGTATTTGTCCAGGTCGTATTTGTGGCTCATTGTTTGTTGTAGACTAATATTTTATGATAACAAATGTATGTTGCAATTTTTCCCACTCTTGGATAAAATTTGTGTTTATCCATTCTGCTGGTGGATAGTTGTGTTGCCTCCAGTTTTTGGCTATTAGGAATAACGTTACTATAAACAGTGCTACTCAAAATAAATTGAATAAATGAATAGCAATGGTCAAGTTTTCAAATGTTTTTCTCTGCAATCCAGTTTGATCATGGAAACAAAGCCACAATCTCAAGGAGGGACAAGAGTGTTGATTTAAGGGTATGACCGAGGCCTCACGATGCTAGGATCACACGGTGACAGATTTTGTTTCAATGGGCCTTTGTTAATGGACATAGCTCATAGAGTGAGTTCCCAGTCTAGCAGGAAACACCATTCACAGTGGAGTGATCAGGATTGAACTGTCTCCCTGTGAGGCTCATATGACATCATGGTGGACAAGATAGATTTGGGTACTTCTTACTTTTAATAGCTGTTTGTTTAAAATATTTAATGTTATTGTAGGTATTATGTGTACATGTGTGAACAGGTGTGCCATGGCAGGCATGCGGCAGTCAGAAATCCTCTCCTTCTACCTCCATGTGGGACTGAACTCAGGTTGTCCATTTGCCTGGCAAGCGCTTATGTGCTGGACCAACCATCTTGCATGCCTTAACCATTCAATTTATGGTTATTTTTAACTTATGGATAATAATAGTTTCCTTTGGTAAATTTAAGGTAGTGATGAACAGTGTCTAAGAGACAGTATGTAGTTGGAATTCACAGGCCGGAATTTGCCACCAGCATTTAGTTTAGACCACAGGGCTACCCTTGCCTTGGTCACTTACTGGTGTGACCTTTAGTAATTTGCTCTCGTTTCTTTCAGGGTTTATAACATGGACTATCATACACTGGCTGTGAAGGTGAACTGACCAGGTATGTGTAACCATCAGCACTTGGGGAATCCTCAAAAACTTAGTATTTCTGAGCAAGAATCAGCATCAGGTGGACAAACAATGGCCAGGGATTAATGATGGGGGTGCTGTGTGGTCATGATTTCCAATACTTGGGAGAAGCTCATGGTCTTCAAAGGCTGTAACCTCAAACAAATGCGCATAGGCAAAAATATGCTCTAGGGGACTAGAGAGATGGCCCAGCAGTTAAAAGCACTTGTTCTTGCAAAGGACCTGGATTCTGTTCCTGGCATCCACATAATGGCTCCCAGCCACCTGTAATTCTAGTTCCAAGGCATGTAATGCCTTCTCCTCACCCCTGTGGGTATTAGGCACATAACTGGCACACATACATATATGCCGGCTAAACACACACACACACACATACACATCAGCAGAAATGTCTCAAGGCTTTCCAAGTTTAAGATAGTTTTTTGTGACAATACTCTGCACTCACGGCTCTCTCCTAGGCAAACTCCATATCCTGACATCAAAGTCTAAATGCTTTGGCTGTAGGGCTGGACGGTGTCCAGGAACTGAAAGGTCTGTGCATGTCTGCACTGCACACTACCCAGGGAGCTCGTGAGCAAGGACTGAGGCTTGGTCCATACCATATGTTCTGTTGGTCGTGGCCAGCTGGAACCTTACCTCGTGGAAGTTGCTCAGATGCTTCGAAGGTGGAGTTAGGTGTAGAAGCCTTGGTCTAGCTTTCTGAACTTGGCTCTGTTCAGGTCTTATTCTCAGCTAACCCTGGCTCTGCAGAACCACACACCTCTTGCTGTGGGCTGATGCTATTTGGTAATATCAAGACTGCAGCATGATTCAACAGTTTTAGTAGGTTGTGTTTATTCTCACTGCTGAACGGGGTTAGCCTATCTTTATGATCAATGATGCAGGTTTCTGCCTGCAATTTCTTTTTTCAAGTCACGAGTTAATAGATTTAAAGGCCTCAGATCTTCTGCCCAGTTCTCACCATGGCTCCAATGAGTTCTTCCCAACTGTGATCTGCACTGGTTGCAATACGGCCTTAAGTGCCCAAATAGTCACATGGTTGCTGTCAGTCATCTCTGGAGGCTCCAGTTTTTCTGACTCTTAGCAAACAGCCTTCACTTAAACCTAGATACCAAGGAACTGGGTTCAGGAACGTGAGATCAAATACGTGTGATTTCCAAAATCTGTCAGTTCCTCAGGCACATCCAGTGACCTCTGTCACATAGAACGCTGTTTCCTCTGTCCAGCCAGGGCACATGCAGCAGAGAGCATGACTCTGTCAGCCATCTGAGGTGTCCTTTGGAAAGCCTAAAGCTCAGAAAGGCTCCCATTTGTAGACTTCAGCTATTTTCCTGCCTACACTTGGACCTGTTTTACATTGAATCCTAACCTCGGACTGTTTCTTGGGTCTCCTTCTGTAGTCCCAATGCTATAGAGCGGCACTGGAACGTGGAACATGCCTCCAGTGCCTGTGGGGATCCCCCAAGGCTGTCTGTAATCCAGCAAGTATGCAGCACAATACTTATTTAGAATTAGTGTTGGCTCATAACATTGATGCCAAGCAAACAAATGCCCAAGTGTCCATATGTAATGACTTAGTTCCAAAAAAGGATGCTGTAAGTGGTCCTTGCCAATGTAGTATGGCCAGGATGCCAGATGTAATTTCCCTTAGGTGAAAAGAGATGTTAAATACACCTAGAAGGCTGAAACAAAGCAAAACCTGCTAAAACTATAGAGTGCATCAAATTAAAACAAATAAAAACTCCAAGAACTACACAGACTAAGGTAAGTGAGGGAGCAGCCACATCTTCATCATCCAGTGTGGCCCATCACAAAGGACTAAGTCTATTTTCCATATCCCACCCAGAAAAAGGGGCCCGGAACACATTTTCAAGGATGAAATTTCCACATTTATTATTCTTCCATGTGCATAGAAAATGGCAGTGAAGTGTCCTGTGAAAGGCGGGATGAGCATGGCGCGGCTGTCACACTGAGGCCTGTGCTTCCGGTTCACTACGCACTGAGGACAGGATGCCAGAGTTTGTTGTCAACTGGAATAGTTCCTTGGGTTTCCCATTTGTGTTTCAGGCTGTCAGTTCTTCAAATCTCTTTTCAAATGACACACTGCATTACAAATGATGGCACTTAACCAATGTGGCATTTCCATATTTACACCAACAGAAGAAATTTTTACAAGACATAATAGCATACAATCTTGACATTTAGTAATAGCAATAAAACATGAAGGGCATCCATTTTATTATTTTTTTTCTGTACAAACTATCTGAACATAACTTTATTCACATTAAAAAAATCATCTGTAATTTGATTTGACCTACACATACCCCATCTCATTTCACCCATTTCTCAAACCTCTCGACACATCACCCACACCTTCACCACTAGAATCTACATGTAATTAGACCTAACACCTACACAGAGCTCAGAAAGTCCTCTCCCAAGGGTTTCCTCACTTCCCTGAAAATTCCTCAAAAAGAAAAAACATACTCTTCACTCATTCCTTCCATTTCACTTTCACATTTCATCATCAAATCAGCAAGACGGACTTTTCACCTCAATCCAAGCAAAGTTAGAAAGACAGAGTTTCCAGGCGGGTGTCCTGATGCTACACCCAGGAGTCCGGGGACCCCGGGTACTGTTCGGCTCTGTAAGAAGGTCGTTTAGTAGAATAGAAGTCTACGTAATTTGTGGTTGATTTCAGTCCATACTGTGTTGAGTAATCAGTAGAAGCTGGAAAGTGAACTCGGTCATCAAAATAAGGGTCTTCATAGCTACGAGGAGACTGCAAGTACAATCTGTATGCATCCAAGGTCTTCCTGGAGGAGTCATCTTGATAGTACAGCTGTTGGTGCTGCTGGCAAGATGGAAAGGCAAATAAGCGAGAGCATTTTAAAAACACATTTAAAGAACACTGATGTGGGCTAAGGGGAGAAGCTGTTTCAGGTGCACACCATGTTTACTCACAGTAGGGAGGATTTTCAATTATGTTTATAGGCAAGCTGGCTTTGTTTGCTCAAGTTCTGTCCTGAGGCCTCAGGAGAGCTTAGGCCCTCAGTGGGAAGTGGCATGGGATGTGGAAGAGCCTATTAGATTTGGACCAAAAGAGGAAGCAGCTTTTGCACAGGAAAGTTAAGCTTATCATGGATATACCCGAGTGCTGGGGATTTGGTTTTAAATATTCAGATAACTGTAATTATAGGGTTGCATTTTAAAACATTTACTTCTTGATGAAGATTTGAATCCACCACTCAATTTTAAAAGACATAATGTGGTTTGGTGAGTTCTGCTGTACAGTGTACTATTAGAGGATGAGAAATCTCAAGGCAGGAGGATAAAAAATTAGCAGAGACTTGGGAGCAAATACAATTCTGGAGGCAAGGACTTCCACTAAGGTCCTCTGAAGAAGGCGAAGCGTCCCATGTGAGCACTCACACAGGGCGCCTGGTCCCCATTTCCTATTGTGCTGTCTTAGCTTTGACCTCACCATGATGCCCTCAAATGATCACAGCTCTTATGTGTGTCTTCATGTTGCCCAAATACCCCCAACTCAGTAAGATGTAAGAATTTCCCATCTAGGTATTGGCATCTGACTTAAACTCAGTCTCACATCTTGGTGTTTCAGAGTTAAGAGTCTACGTGGCTAACTAGCTCCTCTTTCAAAGGCAGTTAGGTTTCTCTTGACTTCAAAAGAAACAGCATAAGCTGGGTGTGGTGGTGCATGCCTGTAATCCTGCCTACTCCTGAGACTGAAAATGAAGGTTTGAGGTAGCTTAAAAGTTTGAGATCGGCAGGAACAACAGGAAGACCCAACCACAAAACAAAATCACCCAAAACTAGATTATTGAGGGAAATTCCTTTTTTCCTATTAAATAAAGATTATGGTGTAGACAGGGGTCTTAGAACACCCTTATTTGGAAGGACACAATGTAGTTCTGGCTGGGAAACCCTCGTTTTGTGGTTGAAAGGGGTGCATGTGGCTGTATAGTCTTAGTGGACAGCTCGAGAAGGCCCTCCTGGAAGCAGAGTCCCCTCATAAATGGGCTGCAGACTCAGAGATTTTAAACCATGGAGCTTGGATGAAGAGGAAGTCACGGTGACAAAGGATGAAGTGTCCAGAGAGAACAGTGAGGGTGTGAGGTGTGCTTACCAACTCTGCCTCACCCAAAGATGGAAGAGACTTTCTAGGTTAACGGAAAGGGGGAAAGCAGGAGAGGCAATGTACTGGACAAAGAGTGCACCAGAGCTTTCTCGCATCCCCAGAGGCATGCAGCCTCAGAGCAGGGATGGAAACTATTATCTAACCATGCGCAGGTCTGAGGAGCAAAGCCCCTCGGGGGAAGCTCCTTGGGCCCTGCATTGAGGCCCAGCTCTCACCAGTGGCCCCCTTACTGTGTGACTGCTAACCAGCCTTCTGGACAAACGACATTACAAATTCACCTGTAGCCGTCTATTTTGCTCTCTTGCTGGTGAGGAATAGGAACTGATGTAAATTGGTGAAGGTTTGCTGGAGCCTGTAAGAAAATAGTTTATTGAATTAAAACTAATGTTTATTACACTGGTCCACCAGGTTGTGTGGGTCCTGCCTTCCCTAGTGCCAGGGTAGGCAGAAGGGAAGCAGTCCAGACTCCCTGGATCTGGAGGGTACATCCCAGGCCTGGGAGGCTAGCAATGAAAACAGGCCAAGCGTGTGTGGCACAGGAAGCTTGTGAATGCAGAGCCCATCCAGAGGGGCCGCCTCAAGCTCTGCTCAGTCTTGGGGGGTTTCTGTAGCTGCCTTTGAGCAGTAGCATGGCTCCCTGTGCTGGGCTGAGGAACATCCCTCTTCCAGGGCCCGGAGCCACAGTGTGGATCAGAGAGATGGGAAATGTACCATTAGAGTGCACTTCTGTGATTTAGAGCCCGGGGTCTGGAAAGGGCAGGCATGTTCAAAGCAGCGAGAGGCACAGAGGCACAGACTTGGGTCTGCCATGGTTAAGTATGTTGTAAATGGAAAAGCACTTGGTAATTTGGCAAGTGTCTTCACGAGCCCAGGGCAGACTCCTGATGACATCACTAGTTGCCTTTCTAGTACTGCTAAAACTAGCAAAGGTTTTAATTTTTTTAATAAGGAAAATAAGGCACACTCCGAGCAAATTAAGTTCACCGAAGCAAGCAAAGATAAAGGGTGCATGCTCAAGAGGCAGTCTTTCAAACGAAGCAGGCTGCTGCAGAGCCGAAGCCGCCTGCGCTTCGGTTTGTGTGCATGCTCCCTTCCGCAGAGAGCTTGGTATTCGAAATGTAGCATCTGCAATCTTCTGAGCTATTAATTGCCATGGTAACAATACTTGATTAGTAAATAGTCCCGTGAAATCACAATTTCAAAGACAACAGTACAACTCAGACTCCTCCCCCAGCAGTAGTTAAGCTGCCATCAACTTTAATTGATTTCTTTTTAATAAATAGGTATTTCCCCCCCACCCCCTTTTTTTTGAGGGAAAAGTACTTTTTGTTTTGCAGTAGCTCATGACTTGTTCTGGAGTAGTTTTAATTCGCTAAATATTTGAGAATGGACCAATTACCTTTGGGGCTGGCAACTTTAAAATATTTTTATACACATCTTTCTGAATAGGATAAAAAAGTACTAACACTATAATACTATTTTTGGTCTTAAAAATAATTACACTTGAGCAAAATTACAAGTTAGTCTACAATTCACTCAAACTCTTTTTCATGAAAACGTAAATGGACCCAATAGCTATTTGTGAGTTTGAGTTTAGAAATGGGCCAGTCTAGAGGATATACGCAGCTCCCGCAAAGCTACATCGGGTGCTCGGTTCCGATGTATAAGGGATTCTTGTAGAGCAGGAGGGGACAGGGGCAAAGGGAAGGGCACCTGGGGCGGCCAGAAGCGGTCACTGGATCCAGCCTCTTTTTTATTCGTGGCCATCCCATTGCTATATTAGCCTGACTTATTGAAAACAAGCAGAAAAGGCAACCATCCCGGAAGTAGTTGAGAAGGGACAGGGATATGGTTTGCTGCTGGGGGACAGTCTCGGTCTAAGCACAGGCCAGTTTCCAGGACACTGGCTGAGTGCGCAGAAATGTGCCTCCTCCGGGTACTGCATCACACACCCAGCTGGGTCTTACCAGGGTACAGGCCTTTGTGTGTGGTGTCCCCTTGGCTATTGTAATACTGCATAGGTGGCTGGGTCCTATCGTATTCAGAGCGAGGGTCTCTGATTCCTAACAGTGCTGGTGAGGAAGAGGTGCTGCCAACTGAAGGGAGAGGCAAAGGAAGGAAGGGGGAAAGAGAGAAGTCAGACCGTCAGCTCCGGAAACCAAGTGCTCATTAGCATGCCACAGTCAAATCCGCTCTCAGAGCCGCCACTGAGGGTGAAGAGCAGCCAGACCCTGAGGACCATGAACACACCCTACATTCCCACAGCAGCAAGGGTGACATCTGGGCACACCCCCGAGCTGCAGCCAGCAGCCAGCTGTAGAGGCCTGGAGTAGAGGGGGGCAGGCAGCAGTGTGACTCAGACTTGACCTACCCTTGGAAACCGAGTGGAGTTAAGAGCCATGCAAGAGTTACATCTGCCTGATAACAGTTTAGGCGCTTATAAAAGCCTATCAGCATTTATATACAGATATTTGGTAACAGGTTTTATGGCCTGTTGTGATTTTTGATCATTTAAAATATATCTGTATGTGTCTAGAAGTGGCCAGCCTATAACATTATAGTTCTTTTTATGGTGATCTAATGTCAGGAGATCATGTGACCCCTAGCCCAGATGACTTCTGATCCTAGCCTAGGCCACACATCTGATAATGACTAGCCATATACTGAAGGGGTCCACTTTTGGACATATATATATATATTTTTTTTTGGCCAGGAAGGAAGAAAGAACCATGAGTTCCCCCTCCCCCTCTTCCTCTCAATAATACCACGGTTTGGAAGAAAGCTCATCACAAAAGTGGCCATGTCTTTACTTGGCAGTGGTGGCCCTCCAGCCTTGGCCCTTCAGAGTGCTGAAGGACGATGATCAACCTCAGACAGCTGACAGACAGGAGCGGCACACATTTTCCCTCTGAACAGAGGTGGGGGTGGGGGGGCACCGAGGGACTGGGGGGGGACCACTAATACTTCCGCTTGTATGTTTAGGAGGTCCACCTGGCGGAGCTATGTGCTCACCTGTTTAAAATGATTCTGAGCTTGCACACAAGCCCCCCTGTCTGGCAGCCAACTCTGCTGGCTTCCCTGACATCCCTATTCCTAAGTCCTTGGACACACTGAGCACTTTTTATAAGAAAACAGCATAAGGGCTTATCGGGGTGTCCAAAACACACAAAGTTCTTGTTTAATGAAACAGCTCATAATTTTAAAGCAAGACATATCTATCACACACAGTAGGAATAGATAATGTTTAAAACAAAAAACAAAGCACCAAACCAAACAACAAACTCCCAGCACAAGCACAGACATTCAATTATGTGGCTAGAGCCCCTGGGCATGGGTATTAGTCTTTTTGTCCACATTTGTCCACATGAGCAATAGGACTGTCAGAAGCCGCACAGCTGACTACAACAGATAATATATGTGGAGGAATGTGTGATTTAAAGCCGAATCAAGGTAAGAAGCATCATTTTTCCTGTTTCATTCAGGCGAGAATTAAATCCACAGCCCTGGTTTGACTTGGCAGTCACAAGGTTCCTTTACATGTCATTTAGTGTGAAGCTCAAAGCATTCATTCCATTAAGCTCAACTCTGCTAACGGGTGGGTGGCATAGTGGCCAAGACCTTGGCTTGAAGTCCAAGGGACTTTCTAGAAAGCCACATTCTGAGGTGGGTATGGGTGGGTGTGGGTCTGCAAAGCAGCCAGCGACATGCCGCGGCAAAGCTAGGAGCCTGTTCCTGAGACGTTTCACCAAAAACTCCAGTGAAGCAACATCCAGGTGTGGGGACAGGCCCTGGACTTTTTTTTTTTTTAATGCACTGCAGCTGATGTAAGCGGCATTCTCTTTTCAAATGGAAGAAAGTGGCTGTTAACAGTGCTGAAGTGACAGGCTGAGTCAGCTCATGCTCAGACCTCTCTCTCTTTCTCTCAGAACAATGCTCTGTCACATAAATGCCCACTGACCTGACTGAATGATGGGTGACATCTGTTGGTTGGTGGTGGACAGAGAAGGGTGTGATTTGAATCGGTCTCGCTCTAGCGTGGACACAGGGGTAATAAAATGGTTCTGATTCCACCCATCCTGCGGAGTTAAAAGAGAAAATGAATAGCAGTGGTCACTGCAGTAAGTGACTAGAAACGTGTGCTATGGGGGATGCTCACGGTGGCACCACTGTTCTCGGAGGTTTACCTTTTTGTAAATGCTCCGGAGGTCCCGATACTGCCATAATGTGTTTAAGACCTGGGCTGCCGCCTTCACCACTTTCAGAGAGGATCTAGGGAGAGATGGTGGTTATGTGAGGATGGGTAGCATGGCCACTCACTCTGAGACACTCAGGCTGCACACCAGCAGCCACGGGAGCAGGATGCAGTGTGTGCAGACAGCAGAATCCCGGAAAGGCGAAGGTGCCTTCTCACCTTTGCAGCACAGGGGGAGCCCCTGAAAGCTGTTACTCACACCTCCAATTCTTCTCATCCCATCTCCTCTTAAACTCACAGCCTCCACATTATTGCCTCCAATGGTCAGGCCTCAACCTCATCCTCCCTGAATAAGTAGGGGCCTGATTCTTGCCTACCTTTCCTTCCACTTGGCCTCCGAGTCACTGCACGCTCCTGGAGACCCATGTTCTGGCTACTCCTTTCTGGGGTCCTCACCTCCCTGACACCCGTCAATCTTTACTTCTATAAATAAGTCATTTAGATGCTGCTGACTCCCAAGTGTAATTTTGCAGCTTGAGCGCAGGCCCTGCACACCCAGCCTGCAGCTCTCCCGCTGACCACACACTCACTGGATGTCTAATTCTCTCCCCAAGCATCCAAGTCCAGAGCAAATTCGTGGTGGTCCTCCGTCCCTGCCTTGGTATGACCTCTGCTGACAAAAACTTGGGAGTCAGTCACAATATTACCCTTTCTGGCCACTTACTTATCTATCAGTAAATCCTGTTGTCTTTCAACCCTGCCAGAGACGCTGCCCTCTTCACCACCAGTCTTTAGTTTTTAGTCTGTGCGTGGGGGGAATGAGGTCATGCCGATCTTTCCACAAGGGGACCAGACCGTGTCCTTCCCCTGCTCAGTGCCCCCCAGTGGCTTTGATTTCATTCAGAGGTTGACACAACTGACCCACAGGGACTTACTGCTTCTTGGTCCTGTTGCTCTTTGACTCTCCCCTTTTCTCCCACACTGGCTCTGGCTCATCACACTGGATTCTGCTGTTCTTCTCCCCTGACACAGCTCTCTTGATGTGCCCTCTGCCCACAGGCTTCTGCCCCACACAGCGGCATTGCCCACCTTCTCCCTCCCTTCTCTAGGTCTGTTCCCCACTGTCACCATGAGGCCTTCCCTGGCTTTGTCATTTGCCCCTGTAGGCACCATCTACCGAGCTCTGCTGCTGTGACTCCCTGGGCACCTTGTCTGCCTTGGCCCTGGGATGCTGTTCTGTGATGTGCTCACTGCTGGAAGCCTGGGACCGAGAACAGCACCCCCGGACATGCAAGTAGGTGACAAATATGGGCAAGAACCGTGAGGTAGTGAAGTGTGGGGACACCAGCCACAACCTGATTTGGTTCAAGACTTTCTTCTTTCAAAAAAAGGACTTATTTATTTTTATTTAAGTGTATGACTGTTTTGCATGTATGTATGTGTACCATGTACATGCCTGGTTCCTCAGAGCCCAGAAGAGGGTACTGGAGACCAAACCCAGGACCCCTACAAGAGCAGAGAGTGCTCTTAACTGAGCCATCTTTCTAGCCCTGCCTGGTCCTAGACATTCTGAATCTTTGGCTGTCAACAGGAGATTAGACTTGCGTACATATTTATGTGTATATTACACACACGGATCAACGCACACATTCACGCACACCTTGTCACTGGCTCAGCATCTTACAAGGTGAACTTTTAAGAGTGCATAAGGCGATGGTATGACCGTGTGTGTGTGTGTGTGTGTGTGTGTGTGTGTGTGTAGGCTGCAGAGGGAGCCAGAGGAATGGGATCTTAACTGCCTGAAAAGTTTCATTTTCTTAAAAGGAAAGGCAGGGTGTAGTGGCTTTTGTAATCCTAGAACTCAGAAGACTAAGGCAGGAGGATTGCTATGAGTTTGAGACCAGCCTGGACTAACAGGGCGGAGCCTTATTTGAAAGAAAAAAAATTTCAGAACAAACAAACAAGCATATCGTATGCATTTGTTACTAATGAAACTTTAAAAAATGCAAGAAATAAGAAGGCTGAAAGGCAATACTGTTTATGCTAACAGATGTGGCTTCTAGTGGGTAAAGCTATGGTTTCCTGTATTATTCATATATATATATATATAT